>JAJEJO010032061.1:0-11610 GCA_020662805.1 Glaucomys volans
AATGGACTTACAAACACACTCCTACTCTCTGGAAGAACTCCTTATATTGCTGAATCAGGAACATGTCCTATGGCCTTAGCAGCCCCTTGCAATGATGACCATTGACACTTCATAGAAGAGGAGAATGTGGGGCACCTTGTTGGATTAGGTGAAGTCTGAGCCTGGAAACAATACACCAATTCTGGTGTCATGCCACACCTTTCCATGAATGTCCCAAGTGAAGACAGCTGGAACCTATGACTTAGGACTTCTATGTGCAAGTGAGGAGTGACTGAGCTCCCCAATGTGTTCAGGAGGTTGTTCATCACTAAACATTTATTAGGGCAGCTATCATGTTGTTGGCAATCCAGGAGAGATATTCGAAGTTCACTCAATAGGCCAGGTCTCCCCTCTACTGTAGTTGCCTTCCAATTATGGAGTACTCAGTAATTGTCTTTCTTTGAGTTACCTAGGGGCCCTTACACTCACCTTTTGATGTAGAAATAATTTCCCAAAGTTTCTTCAATGAAGGTGTAATTATCTAGACATGCCTATCACATGTCTGAACAAAGACTCTCTGCACATGTCCAAGGATACCTTAAACAGCAACTTGAATATGATGACTACAGGCCAGAGTCACACACTTTGGAACAACGATCTTCCAAAAACCTGCAATGACGGATGAAACAAGTGCCTGATGAGGGCAGGATGAACACATTGCTACAGGGCATCACATGATATTTGAACATGTAGTATTCATCTGAGAGGCATGGTCGAAAGCCTGGAAGTTGAGCGTTCAAACAGGGAGGAGAAAAGGATATGTCTTGTGCACTAAATGCAGAAGGGTGTTTGGGAGGAAAACAACTTCTGTGCAGAAACTCTAAAACTGGTTGTCCTTGTGAGTGGTCTCCCCCAGAATCCAGGAACATTCTTCAACTGCAAAGTGCTATAAAATTACAGGAAGGAGTAAGTGCCAGATCATTCTCTAATCAAGGATAGTTATTGAAAACAAGTGTAGTCTCTGAGGACACACAGACCCTCCCACATTATTGACTCTACCCTGAACCTTACAAGGCATACCTCATTAAGCATATGCAGATGTAGTGTTTTCAGATATATGACCTGGTAAAAAAGGACTTCCTTCACAATAGCACCTGCACCCAAGCACTTCACATTACATAAGTACAAATTTGATTATGGATCACAGAACGATGCCTCTGGAAATAAAGTGTGCAGCAAAACATCACAAATCTAAACAAAAACATCTCTGTAACAATGATGACACAATATAAGTAACATCTTAACTTGAAAAACATAGAAAACAATGGTTGTTTGAATGGTATGATACAACTTTGGGCTCAGGAAACAGATCCTACAGCATTTAGATATTGCAACTTTATTTGTAGAAATAGCAGGCATCCACACAAATTGTGCCACGTAGCTAATGTCCCTGATTTCAGTACTTTAATAGGATCATTTTATTTTATTTTTTTTATTTACTTATTGATTCATTGAACACAAATGGAGTACAGCTATTGTTTCACTGGCTGTACACAAAGTAGAGTCACACCATCTGTGCGTTCATGCATGTACACAGGGCAATGGTATCTGTCACACACTCTGTTATTAATTTTTCCCCCCAACCACCCCCACCCCTCCCTTCCCTCTATGCTAGCTATCTTTCCTCCATTCTTGCCATCTTTCCCCCCCCACATTATGCATCATCATTCATTTATCAGAGAGACCATTTGGCTTTTGGATTTTTGGGATTGGCTGATCTCACTTAGCATAACAGTTTCCAACATCATCCATTTACCTACAAATACCATAATTTTATTCTTCTTTATGGCTTAGTAATATTCCATTGTGTATATATACCACAGTTTCTTTATCCATTCATCTACTGAAGGGCATCTAGGTTGATTCCATAATCTAGCTATTGTGAATTGAGCAGCTATGAACATTGATGTGGCTGCATCACTGAGGCAATCTGATTTTAAGTCCTTTGGGTATAAGCCAAGGAGTGGGATAGCAGGGTCAAATGATGGAATAGGATCATTTTAAATAGGCACTCCTTGGTCATCCTTGTGCTAATATCAACATCAAATCATTCTCATTTTCCTTCTAAAAATCAGAACATACCATCTACCACCCATCTCTACAAGCATCACTTAAGACATCACTCAAAATGAACAAATGTCTGGAAATATGCTTCATTAGTAAAGATACTGGGTCTAGATTGATACATTAAAAACAGTTTTACATAGGTCCTATGGCTGCTGAATTGTATCAATGGAAGTAACCTCATGTATTCAGTGCCAGTTCATACAAGTCTTTAATAAATGATGTCTATAAACATGCAAAGCACAACAAACAGAACAGCCAGGGCCCCTTGCAGGCGAGTTTTGTTGACATCTCTCCATTTACAAGGTGATATTGGGGTTTTGTGGCACAAGGTTGAGGTGTAGAATCCCTCTTTTTTCTTAGTGCCTACAGTGTGCCCCAGAAAACTTTTCCTTCTCAAACACTAGTGCCGTTGATATTTTAAATGTCCTTGCCTGTTGAAAAGCAACAATGAAGTCACAAGATCTGCTTAACCAGAATGTCAAAAACTGAAAACAGAGAACCCATTTTAGACTCTGGTGAAAATTTTTATGTTGTTGACCTTGTTGATGCAGTACACTTGCCAGCATATTAATGAGACTGTTACAACCTCTGTGTTCCTGAGTGTTGTCTCATCTTCAGGAATTCTGACTCAAGACATCTAGATCTCTGGGGAAGCACTATTTCTGCCACCAGAGCTGCTTGCTGAATACTCCCTTTAGAATGGAATTCCAATTTAATCTTTGACTTATCCAACTTTATTGACTTCACTTGATTGAACAGAAGCAGAAAACTTCAGACACTGGAGTGTTAGCATGAAATTAATAGTCACCTGAAGGAGATGACTGCATGTTGTGCTGGCAGGACAATGTAATATGGTTTCACAAAACTATAAAAGGCAGAGGCACATAATTTCTATCAAGTTCTGTAGAAAACATTGGAAAACAACCCCGCCAGATTCCTTTGTGGCAGGTCAAATACCAATATCTTGGTAGTTATGAGGAGACAAAGTTTAAACCCTGTCCTTTTAAGAAAGAAGATAGTTATAGCACGTTCATGAGGAGACAATCATCATATGAAACTATGGAAGTCTGTGGCAGTAAGACAAGTAGATCTCTGAACTAAATATTACATACTCTGATCTTTGGTACCAAAGAAAATTGAGGGAATCTTTCATACCTGAACACCAAGACCTTACCATTGCATACTGCTCACAATTTTCTCCTCTCATTACTGCTGGTTTTTTCCTTGAAGAAATTCTAACTGGAAGTAACAAATGTATACCCATCCAGTTAGTGGAGTATGATGACCTTGCTTTTCATATCACATAATGGGGTGCTTGAAAAAGTGTTTTGCCTGGGAGAAGTCTGTTTTCCTATTTAGGGAATGTCTCAGCATCTTGGTGAGGCCGAGTGGGTAAGTACATAGAGGGAATGGGAAGAGGTGATGAACTCAGAATCTGTGAATCCATGAAAAAAATTTGCTCAGAGAAAAAATCATCTGCATTCAGTTTCAAACTTCCAGTACTTATGTTTGCTAGAGTTTCTCTCAACATTCTTTGCAGTGAGATTATTTGCAGAACATTCTATCCATTCAACTGTACCAGCTATATCCCTCCAAAAAATGTTGTTACACTGGTTTTGATCTCACTCAAGGAAAGCCTAACTAGTTTCCCTGCACTCCTGGCACATGAGCCAAGAGTGAGGAGACTTACAGTATCCAAAGTGTATGTGGCTTGGATGTAGGAGTTTGGTTTGGAAGGGCATGGAATTTTCTGGCTCCTGTAGGAGAATGCAGATTTTTTCTCTTTCCAGGCCTTGTTGCTGGGCTTTGAGCAGCTTGGGATTCTTTGAATGTCTTTTCTCTCTTTGGGCTATGCTGCATGTACCCTCTGCAGTCACAGAAAAGACAAATGAGAGAAGTTTGATGGCACTTTTGCCATGACAACTGGAATTTCATCAGGGTCTGGCTACTGGGGAGGAACCTTCAAGAGAATCTCTTTTACAGATATGTTGGGAAGAAGGCAGAAGAAGCAGAAACTACCAGTGGTCTTTTTTGTTGCCCACAAATGTGATCCTATATTCTGCACAGAGGAGAAGAGGAATCAGTGTGGGATGAGGGATTGTCCCCTTGCTCTTTGAGACATCTGACTTCATACAAGACAAGGGACCCTGTTGAAACCTGATAGGTTGCCCAACCATCAATGTCCATGAGGGGGCTATATGCTCACTGGTCTGCAGTTGGTAATGTGATTTCCTGGGAATGGGGATCCCCTGAAGGCAATTGGTTCCACCAAGAGCGGTGGACCAGGGGGAGAAGTGTGGGTACCCAAGGAGGGGTGGGTGACCAAACTTAGAACAGGCCCCAGGGGATTGGGATTTTGAGTACACTCATGTTGGCATACACTCACTCAATACATTGCTTTTTCAGCAAAATGACCTTAGTTGCCCCTCACAATGATATCCATTGACATTTCAGAGAAGAGGAGAATGTGGGCCAGTTTAGTGGGTTAGGTGAATTTTGAGCCAGGAAACAACACACCAACTCTGGTGTCATGACACACCTTTCCACGAATGTCCCAATTTGAGATAGCTGAAACCTGGGATTTAGGACTTCTAAGTGCAAGTGAGGAGTGACTGAGGTCCCCAATGTGTTCAGGAGGGTGTTCATCACTAAATATATAGATGGGAGGCTAGCATGTTGCTGGCAATTTAGGAGAGATATTAGAAGCTCACTCCACTGGCCGGGCCCAAATTCATCTCTAGTTGTCTTACAATTATGGAGTACTCCGAAATTGTCTTGCTATGTATCACCTAGGGGACCCTCCACTCACCCTTTGATGCAGAAACACTTTCACAATGTTTCTTCACCTTCAGTGAAGACATTACTTATCTGTACAAAGACCCTCTGCAAGTTTCCAATGACATCTTACTTCCTGACCTTGTCTGAACAAGGATAACTTAACCAGCAGCTTGAAGATGCCAACTATAGGCCAGGATCAAACACCCTGAAACAATGATCCTCCAAATACTTGAAATCTAGGCATGAAACATGTGCCTGATAAGGGAAAGATGAGCACATTTTTACAGGGCATCACATGACATTTGAACAAGCATTCATCAGAAGGAGAGGATTGGTATAGACCTGGAAGTTGACTATTCAAGTGGAGAGGAGAAAAGGGTATTTCTTGTGCACTAAATGCAGATGGGTTGTGGAGAGAAAAAAAAAAAAAAAAAAAAACTTCCTTTAAGGGACTCTAAAAGAGGTTGTCCTTGTGAGTTGGCTCCTCAAACATTACAGAAACTTTCTTCAGGTCCAAAATACTATAAAAATACAGCAAGAAGGGACCAGAAAAATTGCTAATCAAGGATAGTCACTGAACACGAGTGCAATCTCTGAGGACATACAGGCCCTTCCACATTGCTGACTCTACCCTGAAACTTACAAGGGAAACCTCATTTAGGATATGTACCTGTAGATTTCCAGATATATGACATGCTAAGAAAGGACTTCCTTCACCATAGCACACACCCCAGCATTTGACGTTACATGAGTAAAGCTTTGTATATGGACCACTGAATGATTCCTATGGAAATAAAGTGTGCAGCACAATATCACAAATCTAAACAATAATAACTGTATTATGATGCAACAATGAAGACACAATACAAGTAAAATCCTAACTTGAAAATTGAGAAAACAGTGGAAGTATGAATTGTGTGACAGTACTTTAGTTGTTGGAAACAGAGATCCTACAGCATTTAGATATTCCAAGTCTTTATTTATAGAAATAACAGGAACCAAGACCAATTGTGTAATTAATGTCCCTGATTTTGTTTCATCAAGAGGATTATTTTAAATAGGCACCCTTTGGTCATTCCTGTATGAACATCAGAATCAAGTAATTCTCATTTTACTTCTAAAAATCAGAACATACCATCCATCACCGATCTCTACAAGCATCTCTTAAGACATCACTCAAAATGAACAAACGTCTGAAAAAGTGCTTTGTTAGTAAAGAAACGATCTCAGTTGATGTGATATGAAAAACAGGCCTTACATAGGCCCTGTGGCTGCTGAATGATATCAGTGAAAGTAATCTCATGTATTCAGTGCCAATTCATGCAAGTGTTTAATACATGAAGTCTATAAACATGCAAAGCACAACAAACTGAATACACCCAGGGCCACCTGCAGTTGTGTTTTATCCATAGCTCTCCATTTTCAAATTTGTAATGCATTCTTCAGACCTAACTAAAGGATATTCTTTGCAGAAGAACCATTCCAAGGCAGATCCAAATAATTTCCATCACATTCTGTAGATCACATTTGAGAAAAATCCAGCCAGCATCCTTGTTTTGCACATCAAATACCAATGTCTAGTGAGTAATGAGGAGTGATACTTTTATACCTGCCCCTTTAAGGAACAAGAGTGCTGTAACAACTCAAGAGCAGATATTATCCAAGGGAAGCATGAAATCATTTATAAGTTGGAGAAATAGGCAATTGGAGGAAATATGTGCTCTGATCTTTGGTACCAAACAAGATTGAAGGAATCCGTCACACCTGAACACAAAACCCTTGCAATTGCAAACTGCTCACACCTGTCTCATTCTTTTAATTCCTCTTGGCATTTTCTTTGTGGAAACCCTCAGCAACTGTGCCAAATAAATATCCCAGTGGAATTTCTGGATCTTGCTTTTCAGCACAGGTATGTGGGTGCTTGTGAAAGTGAATTTTCAGGACAAAGTCTGGTTCTCTGAATAAGGGAAGGTCTCATCAACTTCATGAGGCACAGTCTGTAAATATGTATGGGGAATAGAAAGAGATGATGGCTCACAGGATTTATGAATCCATGAATAATATCTGCTCAGTGAAAAAAATTCCTATTTCAATTATTAAATGTCCAATAGATATGCTTGTAGATATTGTTCTCAGCATTCTTTGCAGTGAGATTTCTATCATAAAGTCATTTCCTTTGAACTCTCAGTCCTTCATTTCTTCTCAACATGCTGCTACACTGCTAGATCCCATGTAGAAATGCCTTAATGGCTTACCAGTGCTCTGGGAAATGACAGCAAGAAAGAGGAGAGCACCATTATTCAGAGAGGAAGGAACTGGCATGTAGGAGATTCTTTCAGAAGTGTGTAGAGTGCTATGAGTTGTATAGGAAAATACAGATCATTTAACCTCCCAGGGCATGGTGCTGGGACATGGGCACCTTGTGCCCCCATGAATGGCTTTACTGACATCATAGCTATTCTGCACATATGGCCTGCAGTCACTGAAAGGCCATATGTTACACAATTGTATCACGGTTTCCATGGCATTTAGAACCTCTTCAGATTCTGGTTGCTGTTGAGGATCCATCAAGAAAAGGACTGGAATAGCTGTGCTGGTTGGAGGGAAGAGGAAGCAGGCAAGTCCCAGGGGTCTTTTGTTTCCCACAAAGGGATCCTAACCTCTTAGTCCATGAGAACTATATTCGGAGTGTGTTGTGGGTCCAGCCCCTCTGTCATTGAAATAGGTGACTCCATCCAAGATAAGGGACCCTTCTGACACCTGACAGCCTGTCTTAATGTCCATGCCCCTGAGGGGAGATATGTTCACTTGGTCCCAGCAGGTGTCATGATTTCCTGGTAATGGGATCCCCACTACAGGAAATTAGTCCCCACCAGGGATAGTGGACAAGGGAAATATGCAGTGGTTTCTGAAGTTGGGTGGGTCACCAAGCCTAGCACATGCCATAGGGTCATGGCCCTCTGCAGACACTCCTCCTGGTCTACACTCACATGGTACATTGTTGAAATGGGAAACTGGCCAAGGACATTAGCAGACACTCAAAATTATGGAGGATGTCATTTCAGAGCAGTGGACAATGCCAGGTAGCTTGACGGGTTAGGTGAAGTTTGAACTGGGAAATGTCACACCAATTCTAGTGTGATGCCACACCTTTACACGAAAGACACAACAGGAGATCTGGAACCTAGAACATAGGATTTCTAAGTAGAAGTGAAGAGCTGCTGAGCTCTCCAATACCAAAGTAGTTAATCCTAGGAAGGAGGAAGGAGGACAGCAAATTGCTGGCAATCAAGGAGAGACATTCTATGCTCAATCCCTTTTATAGGCACCACCACATCTGCTGTTCCTTACAAATATGGTACACACAGACATTGTCTTGCTATTTTTTTCGAAGGGGTTCTTCCACTCACTCTTGGATGAAGAAACGCCTTCACAATGTTTCTTCATTTAAGGTCTACTTCTCTTGACTTCCCTATCGCAATCCTGAACAAAGGTCCTCTGGCATCATTTTAAGGACTTCTAAACCTGCAGCTCCACATTCAAACTTCAGGTCAGCTTAACAGGTCCTGGCACAACAATCCTCCAAGAGGTAAAACTGAGAAATGAAACAATTCCTGATGAGGAGAGGACGAACCTGGACTTCAAGTGATACAGGAATTCAGGCTTTACATAACACATGTGACTTTTGAATGATATCAGCGGAATGTAATTTATGTTTCCATTTCAATTTGTACAAGTCTTTAATAAATCATGTCTATAAAAAGGCATGGAACAAAAAGCTGATTAATAAAGTGCTACATGCAGCTGTGTATTTATTATATCTCTCTGTTTTCAAGTTGATATTTTGACCATGTTGGAAAACGTTGAGGTGCAGAAGTACACTTCTTTGTCAGAGAGACTGGAGTGTGAGCCAGAAAGCTTATAATTCACTAGCCCTAGTGCAGATGATATTTTCAGTCATTTCTTGCTGACATGCAACAGTGAATTCCCAATATGAGATAACCTGAACTTCAAAACACAAAAATGGGAAAGAATCAATTTTATACATGGGCGAGCATGTTCATCTTGTAGATCTTGCTGATTCAATACACTTGACAGCATATTAATGAGATCGTTATGACCACTAAATTCCAAAGAGTTGTCTCATCTTCCAGAATACTGCCTTTTAAGAAATACTTGTCTCTTGGGAATAACTTTTGGCTTGTAGCACAGCTTCTTTCTGAATACTCTCCTGAATGCCCTTGCAATTAAATCTTATACCTATTCAACTGTTTTGTGCTCACTATTTTGAACAGAGGAGGAATTTTGAGACACTGGAGGGATGGCATGACCTGAATAGACTCATTAAGGTGGATTACTTGATTTTTGGCAGACCTGAATATGTGATATGGTTTGCAGAAAAAACGCCCAAGGCACAGCCAAATAATTTCTATTAAATTCTGTAGATCACTTTTGAGAATAGTCCAGCCAGCATCCTTTGTTGCAGTTTAAATACCAAAGTCTCGAGAGTAATGAGACAGATTTATCCCTTTTCCTTTATGGAACAAGAGTGTGGTAGCTTCTCAATGAGGAGAAAAATATCTGAGGGAAACATGGAGGCATGTGGCTGCAGGAGCAGTAGGCATTTTTAGGAAATATTGCAAGCTCTGATTTTTAACACCAAAGATATTGAGGGAATCTTTCACACCTTGAACACAGCCTTGAACACAAAGGCTTTACAATCATAAACTGTTCACACCTGTCTCATTTATTTACTTCCTCCTGGCCTTTTCCTTGAGGTAATTGTAAGCAGCTGGAACAAGTGTATATCCCAGTGGAGGTGCTGGGTCTTGCTTTCAACCTCATGTATGTGGGTGCTTGGAAAATGTGAATTGTTAGGGCGATATCTGTTTCTCTGAATAAGGGAATGTCTCAGCAATGTCACAAAACACATTCTGTAAATATGTATAGGGAATGGGAAAGGGTGTTGGCTCACAGGATCTAGGAACCTGTTAATAATATTTACTAAGAGGAAAAGATACACAAATCAGTTTTCAAACATCCAGTAGCTATGCTTGCATAAATTCTTCTCAACTTTATTGGCAGTAAGAGTATTTTCAGAGTCTTGTCTTTGAAATATCAGTCCTTCATTTCTCCACAAAATGCTGCTAACCTGATTTTGGTCCCAAGCAGAAATGCCTAAATGCTTTACTGGTGCTCCTGGGACATGAGTACAAATGAGAGGAACACTACAGTATGCAGAATTGAAGGGGCTGGCATGCAGGAGATGCTCTGGAAGGGCATGCAGTGTTCTGGCTTGTGTAGGAAAATTCAGGTTTTGTCTCTTCCCTGGGCTTGTTGCTGGGTTTTGAGCAACTTTGGTCTCCATTAATGACTTGGGTCTCATCCTGGCTGTGCTGTACATATGACCTGCAGTCACAGAAATGTCATAAGTCCCACAATGGTGTCACGGTTTCCATGGCAAATGGATCCTCTTCAGTTACTGGCTGCTGTGGAGGAAGCATCAAGAAAAGAGCTAGCCCAGCTGTGCTGTTGGGAGGAAAGAGAAAGGAAGAAAGTTGGAGGGTTCTTTCATTTGCCACAAAGGGATCCTAACCTCTGAACCCATGAGAAGAGGGGTCAGGTTTTGTTGTTGGCTCACCCCTCTGGTGTTGAGACTCCATATAAGATAAGGGAATGACTCCATACAAGATAAGCGACCATGCTAAAGTCTGACAGCCTGCCATATCATCCATGCTCTCAGGGATGATGTGCCCACTTGGCCACAGCAGACAGCATGATTTCCTGGGTATGGGGACCCCACTGCAGGTAATTAGTCCCCACTAGGTGTAGTCAAACAGGGAATGGTGCAATGCTTTCTGAGTTGTCGTTGGTCATCAAGACTAGCACATGCTGCAGTGGCAAGGCCCTATAAAGACACTTCTCCTGGTCTGCACTCACCTGGTACATTGCTGAGTTGGGATGATAGCCTAGGGTCATTGCAGCCACTCCAAGTGATGGCAGATGATATTAAAGAGGAGTGGAGCATGCCAGGTAGCTCATTGTGTTGGCTGAAGTTTGAGCTATAAAACATGACACCAACACTGGTTTGATTCCACACCTTTCCACGAATGTACCTAGAGGACATAGTTGGAACCATGGGCATCAGATTTCTTAGTAGAAGTGAGGAACGGCTGAACTCCCCAATGTCAAGAGGAGGGAGTTAATCTCTAATCAATTAGGATGGAGGCCAGCAAGTTGCTGGAAATCTAGGAGAGACATTCTATGCTCACTTCACCAGCAAGGTTCCACTGGATCTACTTTTCCTTACAATTAAGGTGCACTCAGATATTGTCTTGCTATGATTTTCCAAGGGTCTCTTCCACTAACCCTCTGATGCAGAAATACCTTCACAATGTGTCTTCATTGAAGGTGTAATTCTCTTGACCTGCCTATCACCTGTCTGAACAAATGCCCTCTGGCCTAATTCCAATCACACCTTCATCAGCAGCTCCTACATGAAAGCTATAGGTCAGTTTCACAGGCCCTGGAAAAACAATCCTCCAGGAAATTGAAACTGAGGGATGAAACAGGATGAGCATGCCTGACAAGGGCAGTATGAACCTGGACCTTGAATAATTCAGGGAATTAAGGATTTACACAACAGCTGTGGCTCCCGAATGAAAGCAGTGGAAGTTAATTTATGTATTCAGCACCACTTCATACAAATATTTAATAAATGATGTC
>JAJEJO010032062.1:0-30615 GCA_020662805.1 Glaucomys volans
CAAGGAGTGGGATAGCAGGGTCAAATGGTGGATCCATTCCAAGTTTTCTAAGGAATCTCCACACTGCTTTCCAGAGTGGCTGCACCAACTTGCACTCCCACCAGCAATGTATGAGTGTACCCTTTTCCCCACATCCTCGCCAACACCTGTTGTTGCCTGTGTTCTTGATAAAAGACATTCTAATTGGGGTAAGATGAAATCTTAAGGTGGTTTTGATTTGCATTTCTCTTATAACGAGTGATGTTGAACATTTTTTCATAAATCTGTTGATTGCTTGTAGATCTTCCTCTGTAAAGTGTCTGTTCATTTCCTTGGCCCATTTATTGATTGGGTTATTAGTGTTCTTAGTGTAAAGATTTTTGAGTACTTTGTAGATTCTGGAGATTAGTGCTCTATCTGAAGTGTGTATGGCAAAGATTTTCTCCCACTCTGAAGGCTTTCTCTTCACATTGCTGATTGTTTCCTTTGCTGAGAAAAAGCTTTTTAGTTTGACTCTATCCCAATCATTGATTCCAGCTTTTATCTCTTGCACTTTGGAGGATGGGATTTTATTGGAGAACAAGAAATTACCACTGAGTCTATCCAGTCAGTAAAACAGTCAACTGGCAAAACAATCCTAGAAAGTTACAGTATTGGAACTTGATAGTTAGAATGCCTCTGTGTAGCAGGCAACATGACCGTTTCCTTGAAAAAAAAATTGGTGTGCCTAGAAGCAGACTTAAAGGTGGTTGCTCTTCAGAACATCTTTCATCATATCATTATGGCAGCAACAGCATAATATGGGTGATATCAAAGAGAACTTTCCTGAAGCATTTATTTCCAGTCCAAAACAAAGCTTTATCTGGTGTTTCTCATAAATCTACATTTTCTTCTCTTCCAGAAGACTATAATTACAAAATAGAGCTTGCTTTAACATCTGATGGCAGGACAATACTGTGCTACCACCCTTCTGTGGATAATATCCCATATAAAAAAACACAACCTACCCCTCAGTCAGATTCTGTGCACAATAATTAAGAAACACATGATCAGGTGCTACAATCCAGATTAGAAGAAAAATATGAACACCGTGAGCAATGATCAAAGGTAGAAAAACTTAGAAAAATGTTCTTTACTACTAACATCATTGATATCCTCATGGACAGTATCACAGAAGTTGTAAGAATCCAAATCCTGCAAAAGACAGATGATATCGAGATTCTTGGGAGAATCAAAGAAAAATGCTCTCCAGTGTCTCATTTGCCATTTCAGAAAATGTAATCTGGTATATTCACTAATATTTTATATGTAAAATAATAATAATAAAATGTATTTTCTTATGTTAGATATATATTTATTAATTCTGCACTGGATATTTTTATTTAGAGAAACTGTTTCATCTTATTTTCCTTTTGATACATTAAAGACTACCACTTATTTTCGTGTTTCTAGTATGAGTATTTTTACATCATCAGGCAAACATTATTATTAATATAAATATGGTTAACAAAATATGCATGCTTCTTCTGAGAAAAAAAAAGTACACCTCTGTGTCAGTCTGGCATGGCATTGTTCTTTGCTGTACTGCACAAAACCCTTTTTACACTTTTCCTCTGTGCCTCACTGACCTGGCCGAGCAATAGCAGCACTATTTGAGTGAATCCACACCATTACAGCTGACTTTCAGAGACAGAAGCACCAAGCTACCTGATGAATGAGGACAGCCAAAATTGAGGTTCCCCCAACAGATAGAAATTGGACTTTGTAAGACCTGTGCACCTTAATATAAAGGGGGGTGTGTCTCTGGAATGAGGATGGACTACCACTAAATCTATAATATGCTATAGTGGGGAGAGCTCCCTGTAGCTGAGTTGAGGGTTTGGGATACTTGGAGATGTGAGGATATCCTCATCTGTGGAGACGTGTAAGCAAGTAAATGAGACAAAGACAAGTCCAGGCTTGTCTCCTAAATGAAGATGGAGGAGAAGTCTTTGCAAGCACTGTCTGCTTGATGCCTCTCTTCAAAAAGTCTTTGCTGTTGTGACATTTATGATGTTGCAGGTGACATTATTCTATTCTCCTCTCCAGAGTTATGTCCATATACAATCCCTTGGGCTGAACTAGCTAGTGTTACTTCAAGTGAAAACATGAAAAGAAGCCTAAAGCTCTGCCCAATACAGGACCCTGAAGGTGGTTGTTGTCTTTACAGGTGTTCCAAATCATGAGATGTGCTAGCCTTAGTGGAAACAGCGTATCATCAGGAGGACACATGGAGAGGAGGATGGAGACCACACTCCAGAATGAAACATTCCATGGAGGAGAGCACTCCGGAAAGAGTTGGTGCTCTGTAGAGGAAAACACAAGATGGCAACAGCATTATAGGGACTGAAATAATTTATCCTTTGCTTTGTCAATAATAATGGAGAAAGTAGTAAATACAGATAAGACAGAAAGGGAGAGTTTAGAAGGAGGGTCAGTCCTGGCAAGGAGGAGAATACCCATCCTTAATTACCCAGACAAGGAACCAAAAGGGACTGCCTGTCTGTATAGAATGTATTTGGCAGGGAGCAAGTTTAAACCAATAGGGGATGAAATTAAATATTTGGCTACCATAGTACATCATTATAAGTGGTGTCCTTACCACAATATCCTGTATAATTAGAGAAAAAATTGGGAATAACCCACATAGATGCTTTGGAAAGTTGTTCACATATATATTTTCATTATTTACATTTTTATGACTTAGAAGGTTACTTAAGTTATATTAGGCCTCATAATGGCATGGGAATAGTCATTGAGAAATGCAAGCTAAGCCCATAGATCTTCTCTATCCCTTTGAAATATAGAAATGGGCTTATTAGAAAACATATAGACATACCTCTTGATAAGCAAAAACTTTGATATGAACAAGAGGGGTTTATCAGACCCTAACATAAAAGATGGTTCCAAATCGGATGATCTTTGGTCATTCATTTGGACAAATTACAACAAATAAAAGGATTAGATTATTCTCCTTTTTGGACTTTCCCATTAGAGGTAGTGTTATCTATCTCTGATTAGTACCCATGACTGGGCATTCTGTCCCACTTAGAGATTCTGCCATCATGGATGGCCCCTTCTAGCAGAAGCACTCACTTTTGACCACATTACTTCTGGTTTTAGCACAAATAACAGCACAAATAAATAACAACTTGCTCTGTTACACAAGATACCCAAATCTCCCTAATCCCAGAGAGTACTTACACATTTAATGGACAAAACTTGTTCCAGCCTGTCTGGAAAAAGTACCAATCAATTTATGGGCTAGTTTTCCACTTAAATATTAAAATTGACCCAGTTATGCAAAGAAAATGCTTCTGTTCTGGTTGCTCCACCCTTACACAATACAATTCATTTTTGTATTGGATATAAAACAGATCTCTTTTGCTAGAACATAAACTCACTGAGAGTTTTTGTGCACTTTTTCTCTGGCAGAATCTGGGTCACCTTCTTGTACAGGTTTGGGTGGGATATACACCACAATAACAGCACAAAAAAGCACTGAAAGATTATGGCCTGTCTCAGGAATCTTAGATAAAGAAGGAGTGCTTATTCCTACCATCTCACCTTTCAGTTAGGGGTTATGGTTCTATTAAAGGACACTGCTAATGATAGGAGGCTAAATATAGACTATTGAGAGTGACATAAGTCTGTTTCCTTTATTAGAAAAAGTGAAAAAGATATTGTTGCTTTAATAGATGTCATTCAACAACTACAACAAACATTTTCTATTAAATCTGGTATAGGTATTGTCTTCTATTTTTATCTAGAGTTATGGACTTCAATAACATGTTCTATTTAGTAAAAATTTCGCAGATGAGTCAACACTTTGCCTTCACCTTTAAGAGTCAATACTATACTTTCACGCAGTTGCTCATTGGGTGCAATTTTAGCCACCATGTCCAAAAATACCTGAAGACCTGAGAAGAACAATTTTATGGAAGGGAAAGTTTATTTGGGACTCATGGTTTCAGAGATCTCATTCCATAGGCTGCCAGATCAGTTGCTCTTGACCTGAGATGAGGCACAACAACATGGCAGATGAATGTAGTGGAGGAAAGCAGCTCAGGAAATGAAGATCAGGCAGTGGAGAGACCTACCCCCACCAAAATGTACACACCCCCAAAATATACCCACAATGAACCACCTACCCACATCCTGGTAGCAAACAAAGCACTCATTGAAATTTGAATCCTTACTGAGGCAGAACCAATGACCCTATGAACCAGGTTTCCTACTATGCCCTGGGTAACTGAGAAAGATGCTCAAAAAACCAGGTTGGAAACAGAGACCTGTTTATTTAAAAATGGCATCTTCAGGACTCATAAAAGCCTGGTCCTACTAGAATAACACAACTGTATGAGGATAGAGTCACATAACCTGTCAGTGAAGTCACCTTGTCAAACACTTTCCCTCCCAGAAATGCCATTGGGTCTTGCTCAAAGGGGACTGGATGGAGGATGGTCCACACTCCCAAAACAAGAGAACCAATGTTTTCTTTATCAATGGACTGAGAACAAGGGATAAGCTAGGCAAACAATGAACAACCACAGACTCCATTATTAAAATACTGTAATTTCTATGCACAAGTTAAATCAAAGTACTCAATGGGCCAAAATAGAAAACGCCTTTGACTTTTTTCCTGCAAGTATCTTATTTTTCATCAATTCCTGGTCAGTGGCTAATGGGCTGACTACTTCATCAAAAGCAGGTAAAATCAAGACTGAAAACAGAAGACCAAGACATTTTGACTAAGAAGATGTGGGAGAAAAAATCTACACAGTATCATCTTTGCCAATTGTTTTTCTCTCCAACATAACCTAGCTCATAGCAAACAAGAATTGGAGGAGGTGTGATGATGCAACATGGAAGTTGATGAACCAATCCAACTACCAAAATAGTTAAGCATCTTGAAAGATGGAGAGTCTCTAGAACTTTGAGAAGAGCCTACCCTTTTACTGAGCTCACAAAAGGTGGGTTTCCTGAGGTTTTGGAAATCAACTGTTAATGAGTAATCAACCCAGCAGAGAAGAATTTACACAAAGCCATTAGTGACTGTGGTGTGTGCCAGATGGATAGATACAGGAACCACTGGCTAGGTAGAGATATTTACAGAGGGGACCACATAAGAACTGTAAAATCTAGTCCACTTCATCTGGCCTTTCTTTGAAGTGGCAGGAACTACTAAATATGCTAACAGTAACAGTATGCTCACTGACTCACTTTGGGCTTAGCTATGAAGGCACTGATCTCTGCTAATGTTAATGAGGTATTAAAAATTATTTTTTACACTCTTTTGGTGTACTCAATTCATCTAGTCAGATTAAGGCTGCCACCTCTGGGAAAAAACAAATGGAATAACGGGAATTGAAAAATATCATTTGGTTTCCAAAGAAAATGAAGACACTCATTTACAAATATATGGAATTCAATATATAACTACTAGATATTCTAATTCTTAAAGCTGCTATTTAGGGATAAATATAAATAAAAATTTATAAATTAGTACAGTTCACATGTCTTAGATCTTTAAAATTATAGTCTCAAATCTATGTAAGTAAAGTTGATGTAGATTTTGAAAATGTAATTTTGATTGCAAGGACTTGCCAAACAAACCTTCCTAACTCTATCAAATGAAATAAACATATATGACTTGAACCCATAAAGCAGAAGAAATGACAAAAAAAAATGGGATGACATGAAACTAAAAAGCTTCTTCACAGTCAAGGAAATAAGCATGAAGTGAGCCTACAAAAAGGGGGGAAAACATTTGCCCCATGCACCTCAAATACAGTGTTAATTTCCAGGATATACAAAGAACTCAAAAAACTTAACAAAGAAACAAAAAAAGAAAACAATCAGGCCACTGTTGTGCAAACCTTCCAACTCACCACACACAGCAGCCACTGCCATAGCCTACTCGATGTGGTAGCTTCCATCTCAGGACACCAGAAAGGACCTGGAGGCAGCTGCCTGCCACGGCACCACCTGTCGCAGTGCTGCATCTCTGACCATGCCACCCAATACCACAGCACAGCCTGCCCTCACTGCCCCATCTCTGAAAGTGGTTGCCTCCATCGTGGGACGCTTCTGCTGCCATCTTGAATTACTTCTGCTGTCACCAATAACCATTTTTAGTTGGGACAGCTTCTATCTTGGGACACCAACTAGGGCCTGGAAGACCATCACCAAGGTCCCTGCAGACTTGGTTACACCTGAGATCACCCTGCTAGGTGTGCTAATAGCCACCATCTTGCTGCAGAAGTAAAAGTCTTGTACAGGATTGGTAGGTTGGAAGAGTGTGTGAGGGCATCTTGATTCCAGCTCTCCCAGTCAACCAGCCCAGCACCCACTGGATTCCCAGGACCAACTTGGGAAATATTTGCTGGGACCTGACACTAGCCCTGTCCTTGACTCCCTCCTCAATCTGGTATCCACTCATCACCTGGTCCCACCAGTTTGACAATCAACAGGACCCTCTGGCTCTCCAATCCCCATCTCCCAACCAACCATTAATCATCAACCCAGCCCAGTACTTGCAGCTATGTGGCCAGCCCATAGCTCTCAATGCCTGGTCCTGATCTGCCTGATACAGAATAGCTCTCCATGACAGGGTCACAGGTCCCAAAGCTCAGCCCTCAGGACCTCCAGAGAGAGAGGTTCCTAACAGGGAGGTCAAAAGGGGAGGGGTGGGAGAGATACAGTTTAGAGACTAATTAGAGACCAGGAATTGTGGGGTCCAAAAGCATTGTAAGGGATAAAGACCAGGTTCCTACATCACATGAGCGGACACCAAAGGGGATTCCTGGGGTGCAGTCTTCTAATGGGGACCAGAAATCACTGTAACCCACCTCCAGGAGTTCCACCTCCAAGAGTAACCCTCCTACCTTAATATCATAACCATCCTGAGGGTGGAGATACAAGGAAACCACAGACAACCCCACCTATTGGATGAGAAAGGAAGCACAGATTTTTTGTACCCCAACAAAAACAATTGCTCAATTTTCCTTCGAGATTTTTTTCTTCATTCTTTTCCTGTTCTTACATCCCCAACATTTTTGAAACCAAGTATTTTTCATGCATAAGGCTACTGAGGACTGAAATGTCTGAATAATGTATTACTCATTATTGTATATTCTTTTATTTTTATATTTTTTCTTTTTCTTTCTTTTTTTTTTTTTTACTCTCTGTATATATCTTCCCCTCATTTATTTGTTTCCTTGGAGTCTCTTTCTCTCTTTTCTTGAAAATAAATTTTTAGTTCTGGATGGGCACAATACCTTTACTTATTTATTTTTATGTGGTGCTGAGATTTGAATCCAGTGCCTCACAAATGCCAGGCGAGTGCTCTACCACTGAGCCACAACCCCAGCCCTTTTCTGTCTTTTCTTCTGCTAACAGCCAACTTCTTTTGATTCCTCCTTCACTCTTCCTATGATCTAATACCTCTATATTCTCACCCCTACCTCATAAACATGACATCCTACACCCCACCATTCTCTCTTTGTCCACCATTAGAAACTGTAAGACACTTTTTCAAATCTAATGTTTATATTGTATGTTGTACATAATAATTGAACACACAATTTCTGTTTATTTTGACAAAACTGTAATAACCTAAATGAGATATTTGATTTAAGGAAGTATGTTTTTTGCATTGGGTGCGGTTAATATTGATCTCCCCCTTTAAGGTGAGGTATTGGAAACCTGCAGGGACATTACAAGTCTATAGGGTAGAAACAACATGAAAAAACAAGGGAAGAAAGTGCCCCAAATAAACCAATATACTACAATAATATAATCCATTGAGAGCACAGTAGAAGAAATGTCAGAGAAGGAGTTCCGAATGTACCTAGTTAAAATGATCTGCAAAGTAAAGGATGTTATAAGAGAGCAAATTCAGGCAACAAAATATCATTTCAATAAAGAGGTAAGAGAATAAGCAAGGTAGCAAAAGATTATTTTAAGAAAGAGTTAGAGATTCTGAAATAAAAAACAAACAGAAATCCTTGAAATGAAGGAAACAATAAACCAAATTAAAAATTCAATGGAAAGCATCACCAACAGACTAGGTCACTTGAAAGACAGAACCTCAGGCAATGAAATCAAAACATATAATCTCGAAAATAAAGTTGACAATGTGAAGATGGCAAACAACCATGTACAGAACTCCCAAGAATTATGGAATAACATGAAAAGACCAGATTTAAGAGTTTTTGAGCTAGAAGAAGGCACAGAGATACAAACCAAAGGAATGCAAACTCTTTTCAATGAAATAATATCAGAAAATTTTCCAAGCCTGAAGAATAAATTGGAAAATCAAATACAAGAGTATTATAGGACACCAAATGTACAAAATTACAACAGACCCACACCAAGACCCATTATAATGAAAATTCTTAGCATATAGTGTAAGGATAGAATTTTAAAGACCTCAAGAGAAAAGTTTTAGATTACATATATGGGGAAAACAATTTCAGTCTTAGCTGATTTCTCAACCCAGACCCTCAAAACTAGAAGGGCCTGGAACAACATATATCAAGCTCTGAAAGACAATGGATGCCAACCAAGAATCATACATCAAGCAAAATTGAGCTTCAGATTTGATGACAAAATAAAAACCTTTCATGATAAACAAAAGTTAAAAGAATTTGCAACTAGAAAACCTGAACTATAGAATATCTCAGAAAAATGTTTGATGATGAAATGAAAAACAACAATGAAAGTCAGCAAAGGGAGGAAATACACTAAAGGAAATGCCAATCAAAAGAGAAAGCAAGTCAAGTTAAAAACCAAAAATAATCCAAAATAACCCTGAAGGTTAATGGCCTAAACTCATTAATCAAGAGACATAGACTTGTGGATTGGATGGAAAAAAAAAAGAATGAACAGTATGCTGCCTTCAAGAGACTTATCTCATAGGAAAAAACATCCACAGACTGAAGATGAAAGAATGGGAAAACTATATAACTCACATGGACTGCATAAACAAACAGTGGTATCCATCCTCATATCAGATAAAGTGGACTTCAAATCAAAGTTATTTAGAATAGATAAAGAAAGACATTTCATATTGCTTAAGGGAATCATACATCAAGAAGACATAAAAATCAAATATTTATGCCTGAAACAATGACACATCTACATACATTAATTTCAAGAATCAGACCACAACACAATAATACTGGGTGACTTTAACAGACCTTTTTCACTACTGGATAGATCTTCCAAACAAAAACTAAGCAAACTATAGAACTGAATTCCACAAACAATAATTTAGAATTAACAGACATATATAAAATATTTCATCTATCAACTAGTGAATACACTTTTTTTCTCAGCAACCTATAGATCCTTCTCTAAAATCGACCATATGTTATGCCACAAAGCAACTCTTAGCAAATACAAAAAATAGAGGAAATACCTTGCATTCTATCGGATCATAATGGAATGAAATTAGAAATTAATCATAAAATAAAAAATGGAAACTGCTCCAACACATGGAGACTAAATAATATGCTATTGAATGACAAATGAATAGCAGAAGACATCAGGGAGGAGATAAAAAAATTCTTAGAGTAAAAGAATACACCCATAAAACATATCAAATTCTCTGGGACACTATGAAGGCAGTGCTAAGAGAAAAGTTCATTGCATTGAGCTCATTCATAAAAAGAATAAAAAGTCAACAAACAAATGACTCAATATTACATCTAAAAGACTTAGAAAAAGAAGAGCAAATCAACAGAAAAGTGGTAAAAGACAGGAAATAATTTAAATCAGGGATGAAATCAATGAAATTGAAACAAAAGAAACAATTTTTTAAAGTGACGAAATGAAAAGCTGATTCTTTAAAATATATATAAAATGTATAAAACCTTAGCCACGCTAATGAAAAGAAGAAGAAGAGAGAGAAATCAAATTACTAAACTTCATGATGAAAAAGGAAGTATTATGATGGACACTATTGAAATACAGAAGAAAATTCAAAACTATTTTGAAAATTTATACTCCAATAAAAGAGAAAATCTCAAGGACACTGACAAACTTCTAGAGACTTATGATCTGCCCAAACTGAATCAGGAGGACATATACAATTTGAACAGATCAATTTCAAGTAATGAAATTGAAGATGCCATCAAAAGTCTACCAACAAAGAAAAGTCCAGGACCAGAAAGATTCTCAGGCAAGTTGTACAAGACCTTCAAAGAAGAATTGATAACAACACTCCTCAAATTATTATATGGAACAGAAAAGGAAGGAACCCATCCAAACTCATTCTATGATGCAAGTATCACAATGATACCAAGACTAGACAAAGACACACCAAGGAAAGGAAACTTCAGACCAATATTCCCGATGAACATAGATGCAAGAATTCCTAACAAAATTCTGGAAAATCACATACAGAACATATTTTAAAAGATAGTCTACCATGATCAAGCAGAGTTCATCCCAGGGATGCAAGGTTGTTTCAGCATATGGAAATTAATAAACATTTAAATATAAGAATTATATGATCATCTCAATATATGCAGAAAAAGCATTTGACAAAATACAGCATGACTTCATGTTCGGAATACTAGAAATACTATGAATAGTAGGAACATACCTCAACATTGCAAATACTATCTATGCTAAGCCCATGACCAATATCATTCTAAATAGAGAAAAATTGAAAGCATTCCCTCTAAAAATTGGAAAAAGACAGGGATGCCCTCTTTTACCATTTCTATTCAACATCATATTTGAAACTCTAGCCAGAGCAATTAGATTGAAGAAAGAAATTAAAGGGATATGAAGAGGGAAAAATAACTCAAACTATCACTATTTGCTAATGACATGATTCTATATTTAGAGGACCCAAAAAAATTCCACTGGAAAACTTCTAGAACTAATAAATGAATTCAGCAAAGTAGCAGGTTATAAAAATCATACCCATAAATTACATGCACTTCGATACATCAGTGATGAATCATCTGAAAGATAAATTTGGAAAATACCCCATTCACAATGGCCTCAACAAAAAAAAACAACTTGGGAATCAATCTAACAAAAGAGGTGAATGGTGTCTACAGTGAAAACTACAGAAGACTAAAAAAGAAATTTATGAAGACCTTAGAAGATGGAAAGATCTCCCATGTTCTTGGATAGGCAGAATTAATATTGTCAAAATGACCATACTACCAAAAGTGTTATACAGATTTAATGCAATTCCAATTAAAATCCCCATGACATTCCTCATAAAAATAGAAAAAGTAATCATGAAATTCATTTGGAAAAATAAAAGATCCAGAATAGCCAAAGTAATCCTTAGCAAGAAGAGTGAAGCAGGAACTTTACATTACCAGATATTAAACTATACTACAGAGCTACAGTAACAAAAAAATGGCTTGATAATGGCACCAAAATAGACATGTAGATCAATGGTACAGAATAGAAGACACAGAGACAAATCCACATAAATACAGTTATCTCATACTAGACAAAGGCACCAAAAACATACATTGGAAAAAAGATAGCCTCTTCAACAAATGGTGCTGGGAAAACTGGAAATCCATATGCAGCAAAATGAAATTAAATCCCTATCACTCACCCTGCAAATTACTCAACTCAAAATGGATCAAGGATCTAGGAATTAGACCAGAGATCTTGTGCCTAATAGAAAAAAAGTAGGCCCAAATCATCATCATGTTGGCTTAGGAACTGCTTCCTTAACAAGACTCCTAAATTGCAAGAAATAAAATCAAGAATCAATAAATGGGATTGTATCAAACTAAAAAGATTCTTCTCAGAACAGAAACAATCAACAATGTGAAGAAAGAGCCTACAGAATGGGAGAAAATCTGTACCACATGAACAACAGATAGAGCACTTATCTCCAGGACACATAAAGAACTCAAAAAACTTAATACCAAGAAACCAACAACAAATGGGTTAAGGAACTGAACAGACACTTCACAGAAGAAGATGTACAATCGATCAACAAATATATGAAAATATGTTCAACATCTCTAATGATTAGAGAAATGCAAATCAAAACTACTGTAAGATTTCATCTCACTCCAGTCTGAAAGGCAATTACAAGAATACCAGCAACAATAACTGTTGGCGAGGATGTGAGGGAAAAGGAACACTCACACACTGCTGGTGAGACTGTAAATTGGTGCAACCAGTATGGAAAGCAGTATGGAGATTCCTCAGAAAACTTGGAATTGAACCACCATTTGACCCAGTTATCCCACTCCTTCATATATACCCAGAGTACTTAAAATCGGTATACTACAGTGACACAGCCACATCAATGTTTATAGCAGCTCAACTGACAATTGGTAAACTATGGAACCAACCTAAGTGCTCATCAACAGATGAAAGGATGATGAAAAGGTGGTATATATACAGAATGGAATATTACTCAGCCATAAGAAAGAATGACTTTATGACTTTTGCCACTAATGTATGGATCTGGAGACTATTATACTAAGCTAAGTCAGTCTTTTTTTTTTTTTTTTTTTCTTTGCAGTGCTGGGGATTGAACCCTGGGCATCATGCTTACAAAGGCAGGCACTCTACCAACTGAGCTATATACTAAGCTAAATAAGCCAATTCCCCCAAAACAAAAGTTTGAATGTTCTCCCTGATCTATGAACACTAACACACCACAAGGAGGGGGAGGGGAAGAATAGAAGTTCAATAGATGAGACAAAGATGGATGAAAAGAAGGGAGGAAGTATAAGGAATAGGAAAGATAGTGAAATGAATCTGACAAAACTTTCTTATGTACATATATGAATACACCACAGTGAATCTCCACATCATGTATGACCATAAAACTGGAATCTTAATTAGAATAAAACATGTTCCCTGTTTGTATAAATATGTCAAAATATGCTTTACTGTGAGCAAATAAAAAGGAATAAGCTCCCATATTTATTCACTGGAAGCAATATTAAAATGATCATACTACCCAAATCAATATAAAGATTCAAGAAAATATCCACCAAAATACCAATGACATTCTTCACAGAACTAAGAAAAACAATCCTAAAATTCAAATGGAAGTGCAAAAATCCTAAAGAGTAAAAGAGAGTGGGAGAAAATCTTTTCCACACACACTTCAGATGGAGCACTAATCTCCAGAATTTATAAAGAACTCAAAAAACTCTACACCAAGAATACAAATAACCCAATCAATAAATGAGCAGACACTTCACAGAAGATGATCTAAAATCAATCAATAGATATATGAAAAAATGTTCAACATCTCTAGTAATAAGAGAAATGCAAATAAAAACTATCATCTCACCCCAATTGGAATGTGTACGATGAAGAACCACCATTTGACTCAGCTATCCCATTCCTTGGTCTATACCCGAAGGATTTAAAATCAGATTACTACAGTGATGCAGCCACATCAATGTTTATAGCAGCTCAATTCACAATAACTAGATTGTGGAACCAACCTAGATACCCTTCAATAGATGAATGGATAAAGAAACTGTGGCATATATACACAATGCAATATTATTCAGCCATAAAGAAGAATAAAATTATGGCATTTGCAGGTAAATGAATGGAGATGGAGAATATCATGCTAAGTGAAATAAGTCAATCCCTAAAAACAAAAGGCTGAATGATTTCTGTGATTAGTGGATGATTATACATAATCAGGGGTGGTGAGGGTGGCAAGAATGGAGGAAGGATGAATTGTATAGAGGAAAATGGGGTAGAAGGAAAAATAACAGAATGAGGCAAACATCATTCCCCTATGTACATGTACGATTACAGAAATTGTGTGACTCTACTTTGTGTACAACCAGAGAAAAGATAGTTGTACCCCATTTATGTACAATGAATAAAAACAATAAAAATAAAAATAAATAAAAATAAAAATGTTTTTTGCTTTTCTAATGAAAAATGTGATCTTAGATTTTAGAAGAAAGATTCAGGTATTATTGAAAAGAAAATGAATTCAGTTTTCAGTGTATGAAATATTCTCTAGATGTCTGTTAGGACCATTTCATTAAGAGTGTTTTTTAATTTCTGAAGAATATTTATTTAATTTGTCTTATTTATCTAACCTTTTTGTGAGAGAGGTGTGTTTACAACACCCAGTGCTATTGTCTTATAGTATACTTGATTCTTTATATTATGATCGACTTACAGACATGGGATTAATATCACCATTAATGTCACCATGACTATGGTGAGTATTTTTGACTACTTGGGCTTCTATTGTCCTGCATATTAATTGTTTGGGACATAAATATTTATAATCATTATATTTTATTGTTGAATGATTCCCTTTACAAGTATGAAGTGATGATCTTGTTGCTTCTAATTTTGGCTTGATATTTACTTTGCCTAAGGTGAGAGTATCTACTCCTGCTTGCCTTTGGTTTCCACTTGAATGGCGCATACTTTCCCATCCATTCACCTTCAGTCTGTGGATGTCTTTGCCTGTAAGGTGAGCCTCTTGTAAATAAGATCTGTCTGTGTCTTGTTTTTAATCCAATATTCCAATCCATTTCTTTGGAAAGTTTAGATCATTTACATTCAAAGTTATTATAGACAGATGATTTCTATTTCCTGCCATTTAAATTAATTTCTATAGTTTATTTCAGACTTCATTTTCCTTTGATTGACTATAATTTTAGTGCAGTTTATCACTGTGCTGTTTTTCATTTTTATTTTTCATTTCTTCTGCATAAAATATTTCATTCAGCATGTTTTGTAATATAGGCTTTAGTGGTTTTGAATTCTTTAAGTTTCTACTTATCAAGAAAGGTTTTGTATTTCATCTTCAATTCTGAAATTTATTTTTACTTAATATAGTAAAATTGAATGGTACCTGTTTTCTTTCAGGGCTTGGTATATATTATTCCAAGCCCTCTTGTCTTTTAGGGTATAGGTTGAGAAATGAATTGAAGTCTGAATTGACTTTTCTCTAATTGTTACCTACCATTTTACTCTTGTGAGTTTAAACAGTTGATATTTATTATGTGCATTAGGCATTTTTGTTATAATGTGTCTTGGAGTGTATCTTTTTAAAAAATTGCTTATTTGGAGTTCCACAAATTCTCTAAATGAATTTATATCTCATGCCCAAGATTTGAAAAATTTTTGATATTATTTCATTGAAAAACCTGTGCATTATTTTAGTTTGTATTTAAGATTCTTTATCTACAGAAATTTTTCTTAGATATGGTCTCTTAATATTTTAAAAAATATTCTGGTCATGGTATCTTCATGTATTTTATTTTCAGGATTATGTACTTTGTCTTCAAGACCTGAGAATCTGTCTTCAAAGTGGTCTCATCTATTGGTGATATGTTCCATTGAATTTTGAACTTGATTTACTTTGTCTTCCTTTTCTAGATTTCCTATTTGGTTCCTTTTCAGAATCTCTCTCTCTTTATTGAAATGAACTTTCACTACCTATATTTCCTTTCAAATTTCATTCCTTACATCTTTTTGTTTGAAACATTTTAATGATGAACTTCCTATTTTTTTCTCCAACATTTCCTCCAATGTTGTGTCAACTGGATCAATTGTTGAATTTCTGGGGGCTTTTTGGGGTGGTTTGTCCCCCTGTTTTTTCATGCCATTTTTATATCTATCCATCTGCTGGGATTATCACTTCTACTTTCATTCAAGGGATTATTCGTAAGCTTATTTCTCTTAAGAGCCCTGAGCCATTGAATATCCATGTATCGTAACTTTAACTTAATTCATGTCCTTTGGTTTTCACAGTATGAACTCCGCTTTAAGAGAAGTCATTAAACTCTATTTGCTACAATCACTTCAGAGCAAAATTATGTAGTAATCAACCTGAGGAAAACAAAAATTTGCTGATAATGTTCTTCTTTGTTCCTCTAATCCAGGTATAAAATTGTAGTAATGTTCTCTATGATCAGCTAGATTTTCACTGCTTCCTTTCTCTGGTCTGCAGTTGGATGGGGTGGTTGGGAACAGAGTAACGCCTATATCTACTCTGCCATCTTCCTGAATCTCCAGATTGATTCTAAATATGAAGGTTCATTTTGGTCATTTATTCAGAGAACATACTCTTTCTTGGTTTGTATTCATAAGCAAGTTTTCTGCAGTTACAGCTATTCTGAAGGCTGAATGAGCCTAGATCATTGCCAACTATTTCCTGGATTTCAGGGTTTCCCAATTCGTCATATGGATCTTCCATTAACTAGGTAATTGAGAAACATGGATCTTATGATTATAGGATGTCGAGGAAAATGATGATCTCATGAATTTCTAAGCTCTAAAGGGTCAGTAAGAGTGTCTTGGGCTCCAAGTGGACTCCTCTTATGTTTAACCAGGAGTTTTGAGATGTGAATTCATTTGAATTTTCTAGATCTCCAATAAGATGCTTTTAAAATTTAGCCATATTTGGCAGGTGGAAAGTACACAATTGCCATTTGCACACCAGAGAGCCAGAGGAACTGATAGCTGCTCAGTCCAAGAAACTGGAGCCCTAGAACAAGAAAAGCCAGTGATGAAGCCTTAGTCTGAGAATGAGGACCTGGAAATTCCCTGGAGAATTGTTGGTCGGAGTCCACTTTAGAAGGAGACTAAAGTCCTTGCTTGGTGACAACAGCAATGGATGCCTCCTCCCCCCAAGAAGATTTTACATTTCTATGAAAGTCTTTATTTCATCTTTATTTCTGAAGGATGACTTTGCTGTGTATAATATTATTATTGGACAGTTATTTTCATTCAGGGGTATAAGTATGCTATCCAATTCCTTCTGGGATATTAAGTTTTATGCTGATATGTGTGCTGTTAGTCTAATTGGAGGTTTCCTTGGATATGGTTTGGTTCTTTCGTCCTATTGTTTTTCAAATTCTTGTTTGTCTAGAACATTTTACATTTTGACTTTATTTTTCTGGTACTGGACCCTTATTGGTGAAGTACATTTGGTGTTATTTCATCTTTATAGACAAATGTCCACTTTGTTCCACAGGCTTGAGAAATTTTCAGGTGTTGCTTAGATAAATAGGTTTTCTATGCCTTTCCTGTCTCTTCTCCTTCTGGAATACCTATAATGAAAAACATGTTTTCCTTTAAAAGTGTATCATAACTATTTTTATTAGTGGACATTAATCATATAGAAAGTGGCTTTAAATGTAGTATATTTGTACATGCATATAGCATACTTTGATCAATTAACACTCTCCATTACTTCCTTTAGCTCCTCTTGCTTCTTCCCCTGATTCCATTCCTCTTTAACAGTCTTCTTTCTGCTTTCAATCTACCATCATATTGTTCTAGATTGCATCTATCAGAGAAAATGTTATAATTATTTCTTTTAGTTTGTCTTATTTAGATTAACATGATCATCTACTGTTCCATCCCTTTTCCTATAAATAAACATGATTTTATTTTTATAGCTGAATAGTACTGCATCTAGTATATATACCTCCATTATGCATATATATCACATTTTCTTTATCTATTAACCAATTAATGGACTCCTAGGCTGATTCAATAACATGATGATTGTGAACTAGGCCATGACAAACTTTATGGACATGCAAGTATCTCTATAGTATGCAGATTTACCAAGGAGTGAGTATAGCTGGATCATATATGTTTCTATTTTTAATTTCATGAAGAAATTCCATACTGTTATCCATCATGGCAGTAATAGTTTACATTCCCATGAACACTGTGTAAACATTCTGTTTTCCTCACTTTCTCCACAAAATTTACTGATTTTTTGTATTATTAATGATAGCCATTCTGACTATGGTGAGATGAAATCTCAATGTAGTTTGATTTGCATTTCTCTGATGAGTAGAGATGTTGAATTTTTACAATATGTTTACTAATCCTTTGTATTTCTTCTTTTGGGAAGACTCTGCTCAATTCATTTGCCCATTTAATAATTGGGCTATTTTTTTCTTGGTTTTAAGCTTTTTGGTATTCTTTATGTATTCTGAATATTAATTCTCTGCCAGCAGAGTAACAGGGAAAGATTATCTTGTATTCTGTAGGTTATTTCATCACTCTGCTGGGCAGAAGCTTTTTAACTTGATGCAGTCCCCTTTGTTGAGTCTTGCTATTATTTGTAGAGCTATTTGAATCCTATTCAGGAAGTTGGCACCTGTGTCAATATATTGAGGTGTTCCCCAAATGTGTCTTTTCCTACAACATTCAGTGTTTGGAGACTTATACTTAAGTCTTTAATTTAAATTGAACTTTTATAATTTGTGAGATAGAGATATAGTTTAAATTGTCCATGCATGTATATTCAATTATCCAAGTACCATTTGTCAAAGTGTCTGTCTTACCAGAATGAATTGGGTATAACATTCATACGTTCATTTTTGAATATATATAATCAGTGTAACTCCATATCATATACAAGCACAAAAATGGTAAGTTATACTCCATGTATGTGTGTTATATAAAAATGCATTCTACTGTCATGTATAACTGAAAAGAAAAAGAATTCAAAAAGTGTCTGTCTTTTCCCTTACATATGTTTTTGGTGCCTTTCTTATGAATCATATGGCTGCAGTTTTACAGATTAAACTTCTGTGGACTCTATTTTATTCCATTGGTTAAATCATCTGTTTTTTATGCCAGGACCATGCTCTTAAGCTTGCCATTAAGCCTTTGTAGTATACCTTGAATTTGGATGTTGTAATGCCTCCATTGTACCTCTCTTTTTGGTCAGTGTTGATTCAACTATTTTGTGCCTCTCTGTTCTATATGAATTTTAAGGCTAGTTTTTCCACTTCACTGAAGAATGTCATTGGTATTTTGATGAGGACTGAATTGAACCTGTAGATTATGTTTTGGCCATCTCAACAATAGTAATTCTGTCAATCTATGAACATGGGAGGTGTTTCAATCTTTTAGTGTCTCCTTCAATTTCTTTTTAAGTGTCCTGTAATTTTCATTGTAGATGACTTTCACCTCTTTGGATAGATTTATTCCTAGGTATGTATATTTAAGGATACTTTTAATGGAATTATTTCCTAATTTTTTAATCTCAGTGAGCTTATTGTGTGTAGAAGAGATACTAATTTTTGCATGTTGAATTTGAATCCTGTTGCTTTGCTGAATTCATCAGATCTAAAAGTCAACTGATTTGGTGCTTTGAGTCATGTCATTAGCAAATATGAATAATTTCACATTTTTCTACTTTTTGAGGTAATATATTTGGGTTTTTAAATTTTTTACTAGTGCACTATAAGTATAAAAATAGTGTGATTCATTGTGATATATTTTTATATACACATAACATAATTTGTTCATTCCATTGCCCAAACTCTTGGTTTCCTTCTTTAAAATCTTCTCCTGAACTGCATCCCCTATTCTTCCAGTGTCACTTCCATTTTCATGGAAAATTCTTTTCCTTTTTTTCTCATTACTTTTCACATATTAGAGAAAACTGATGACTTTTCTTTCTGACCCTGTCTCATTTCACTTAAAAAAATCTTCTCAAGTTCCATTCATTTACCAGCAAATGAAAAATTACTTTCTTCTTTATAGCTAACTAAAACTCCATTGTGTATAAAAACATTTTGTTTCTGCATTCAATTGTAGATGGACACCTATGCTGGTTCCATAATTTGGGTATTATGAATTGTGCTGCTAAAAACAGGGGCGTGCATACATTGTTGAAGCCTATTGACTTTAATTCTTTTAGAAAGATACCAAGGAGTGAAATAGCTGAGCAACTTGGTTATTCATTTCCTAATCTTTTAAAGATCCTCCATACAGATTTCCATAGTGGTTGTACTAATTTACAGTTTCACTGGCCATATGAAAGTATTCTTTTTCCTCTACATAATTGCAAACATTTATTATTACTTGTATTCTTGATGATTGCTGTTAGAGAGTGAGATAAAATCTTACTGTGACTTTGATTCACATTTACTTGATTGATAAAGATATTGAACATTTCTTTTTTCAGTTTTATTGAGGTAAAATTGAAGTACAATAAAATGCAATATTTGAAGTATTCAATTTGATCAGTTTTGACATGTATGTAACCAACACAATCAAAATACAAAGCATTTCCATTACTTTTTTTAAAATTTGAAATCATGCAGAATGTGTTTTCTCCATGATTTATTACAATAGAATTCAATCACCTAAAGATATTTAGAACCCCACCCTCACATGTCCACTATTTCAAAATTAAATGGCACGTTTGTAAATATCTCAGTGGTCAAGGAAGAAAGTACAAGAAAGATAAATGAAAAGTGTTTTGAACTAAGTGATAATAAAAGCTTAAAATATCAGAATCTCTGGGATGAATCAGTACTCAGATGCACATTTATAACTTAAAGTATTTGTATCAGAAAGAAGCTAGAATAGCAAATTATTTTCAATTATGTAATTGAAGGAAAAACTAAGAGTAGGAGGAGAAATATATGAAATAGAGAAGAAATAAAACAGCTATATTTTGTTTAAAATTAAACAACTCTAATCAAGAAGAAAGTAAGAACACAAAAATTAGTATCAATGGAAAGGTAGCTCTCAAAAGAACCCTGCAGAAACTAAAAATATATTAAGGTAATATTACAATTACATTCCAACATATGTCAAAGCTCATGTAACATGGTCTATATTAGAGAAGGATCTGTGTGCTGATGAGAAGAAAGTGTATTCAGTCATTTATGGATGAAATAGTATGTATATGTCTGTTAAGTCTAAATTATCAATTGTATTTTTTACTTCTGTACCTTCTTTATTTAGTTTTTGTTTGGAGGATCTATCCAGTGGTGATAGAAGCATGTTAATATTAACCAGTATTATTATCTTGTGGTCTATTTGGTTCTTGAGGTTGAGAAGGGGTTGTTTGATGTTCATAGATGCTCCATTGTTTGGGGCATAAATATTTATGTTTGTTATATCTTATTTATGTATAATTCCCTTAAGCAGTATGAAGCATCCTTCTTTGTTCCTTCTGATTAACTTTAGCTTAAAGTCCTCTTTATCTGATATGAGGATAGAAACTCCTTCCTGTTTACATGATCCATATGAGTGATATGTTTCTTCCCATCCTTTCACCTTCAGTTTGTTGGATGTCTTTGCCTATAGATGAGTCTCTTTGAGAAAACATTGTTGGGTCTTATTTTTTAATCCAGTCTGCCTGTTTGTGTCTTTTGATTGATGAGTTTAGGCCATTAATGTTCAAGGTTATTATTGAGATATGATTTGTATTCCCAGTCATTTGGGTTTATTTCTCATTTTTAATTTGAATTAGTTTCTCCTTTGATTGACTATTTCTTTAGCAAAGTTCTTCCCTTTGCTGATTTTCACTTTTTTTTCATTTCATCTTCATGGAATATTTTGTTGAGAATGTTCTGTAGTACAGGCTTTCTAGTTGTAAATTCTTTTAACTTTTGTTTATCATGGAAGGTTTTTATTTCATCTTCAAATCTGAAGCTTAATTTTGCTGGATATAGGATTTTTGGTTGGCATCCATTTTGTTTCAGAGCTTGACATATGTATTCCAAGACCTCCTAGCTTTGAGGGTCTGAGCTGAGAAATCAGCTGAGATCTGGTTTGTTTTCCCTTTAAATGTTACCTGTCACTTTTCTCTGGCAGCTTTTAAAATTCTATCCTTATTCCGTATGTTAAGCATTTTCACAATAATGTGCCTTGGTGTGGGTAATTTTGAATATTTGCTCCTCTATTTGGTTTTTCCCTTTCATTCTAAGTTTTGGGAAATTTTCTGATATCATTCCCTTCAAAAGATTGTACATTCCTTTGGATTGTATCTCTGAGCCTTCATCTATCCCAATAAATCTTAAGTTTGGTATTTTCATATTAGCCCATATTTCTTGGAAGTTCTGTTCATGCCCCTTAACGTCTTCTCCCCATTGTCAACTTTATTTTCTACATTACATATTTTGTCTTCATTGCCTGAAACTGCCTTCCATGTGTTCTATTCTATTGGTGATACTTTAAATTGAATTTTTAATTTGGTCTCTTGATTCTTTCATTTCAAGAATCTCTGACTGTTCTTCACAATCTCTGTCTCCTTGTTGAAATGATCTTTTACTTCTTGTATTTTCTTTCTAATTTCATTTCTTACTTAATCCTCGTATATCAGTTTAACCATGAATTTTCTGAATTCCATTTCTGACGTTTCCTCCACTGAAGTGTCAATGAAGTCTACAGTTGATGTAGTGTGGGTTATGTTGGATGGTTCATTCCTTTGCTTTTTCATATTGTTTGTGTGCCTACCCATTTATATGGATGGATCTGATGCTGTATAGTGTCCCTCTATGTTACTAATACCTCACAGATTGGTAGGGGGAGCCCAATGATAAGAACAGTGTATGCAAACAATATATAGCAGTAGACTATGTCCTTAGTTCCTATTTTAATAACTAGTGTTAATTGGCACAAAATGTAGGCATCATGGGATCAGCAGCTTCCATCAGTATAAACAGTACACAATCCTGTAATATATCTGGCTTAAAATCAAACAATAGGGGTTGTCTATGTCTTCTGTTGTATTAATTATTGCTGTGACATCAGAAGTAGGAGTAGATTTTATATACCTCAATTAATATTAAGAAGTGTTAAGGATAGAGTTAAGTATGTGTAAAGAGGAAGAGATAGAAGTGTAGAAAAGAGTTTGCAATTTCAAAGGGTGAATAGGGCAGATGCTGTTGTAATTTAGATTATATTGTTAGTTTGAAAGGGATTGAAAAAATAGAAGAATATAAGGGAGGCAAAAGAGAATGGAATTTGGGTGTCAGGAATAAAGAAATGAGAGAGGGAAACAGGGAGATAAAGTAGTGATATAGGTGATAAAAAACAAAATCAAAATAAACTTATCATAAATCCTAACCCTCAAAATTCAGATCATGGGAAAATAACACCTTTGATAAGAAAATCAAAAGAAAAAACTGCAACAAACATATGAAAGAAAGAAAAAGAAAACAAGAAGAAAAAGAAAAAAACAAGGCTAGAAATGAGAAGAAGCAAATATGTATATGTGTTGGAGTCCTTGAGTCAATCAGTGCACATTCAAATAAATCAAGTATCTAATATGGAAACCCAAAATCAAAAAGAAAAGCAGAACTACTGCCACAACAAACAAGTCACAATACCAACAGAAACAGCAACAACAAAAAAGAAAAATCTTGGTGAAATATTAACAAATTAAGGAATTGTATCCACTATGATGGACAAAATAGTCAGTGAGTGTATGTTCACTGACTGTGCCCACCTGTTTTTCTTTTCATTTCTTCTTGAGGTATGATCTAAGCTTGCAGGTCATTGCAAGCTTTTCATTGTGTTGCTCACAGTGTTAAAAATTTAGGTTTAAGACTTCTTAATTTCTCTTCTTAGAAGATTAGTGTGGGCAGACCAGGCTGCGGACCAGGAGGTGAAGTAGTGTGCTGGGAAAGCTGGGTTGCAGGTGGGCAGCAAGGCAGCTGGTCATGTCTGGGCGGCAGGTGGATCAGATACTGGCACTGGATCCCGGAGGCTGGCCAGGTGGCTGGACTGGGTGAGTCTGGCAGCGTGCAGGGCCTAGCCTGGTCAGCACCAAGTGAGTCAGGGCTGGGCACCAGGACCTAAAGCTGTGTGGTGAACTGGGTGGTTCTGACAGCTAAGCTGTTTGTGGGGCAAGTCAGGGCCATCCATGGTGGGGTGGGCAGATATTCTGCACCAGTTAATCAAGGTCAGGCACCAGGACCTGCATGTGGTCATGAAGCTGTGTGCTGGATCAGGAGGGTCTAGTGGTGAAGCAGCCAGGTGGATCAAGGCAGGGCTTTGCATCCTGCAGGAAGGCCATGAGTTGGACTGGGCAGGTCTGGCAGCTAAGTAGAATTGGAATGTGGGGCAAGTTGGGACACAGCCATATCAGGGGCCTGCTGTTTTTTGCTGGGTGGATCAAGGCTGGGTGCTGGGACCTGTGGGCTGACAGTGAACCTGGGAGTGATGCGCCTGGTCAGGGGCCAGGGAAAGGTTGAGAGACTGGGAACTAGGGAGCTGGAGGGCCCTGTTGGGTGCCAGACTGATGCTGGACCTGGTGGCTCCTAGCGACTGGTGGATGCCAGACTGGGGAGGGAGCTGTGGATCAGGCTGGTGCAGGGACCTGGCTAGTGCCAGCCCCGGTGGGTTCTGGGAACCTGGTTGGTGCCAGACTGGCTGGCTGAGCCATCTGAGAGCAAAATGCCCTCAGACCCTCTTCCAATCTTCTGACACACTCTAGCTGGTCCCCTCAGTCCCTGTGAGCCTCAGGACTCACAGAGCTAGAGAGAGACCGGCTCTCTTCAGCCTCTCAAACCTGTTTCCCCCCCAGTGAAATGCTCCCATTTTCTGACTTTCCACAGGTTTGCACGGCTCAGACAGGCCCATGCAAACCTAGCTGCAAACTCATGTATCTGGGTTTCCAGTTTCTCTAGGCTCCACTATGCTGCAGTCCCAAGATGGTTCCTGGATTGGCTTGTGGTGGACAAGTGATGAACTCCAGTGGAGAGGTTTTCTTTTTTCTTTTTTTCAATATCTGGTTAATGAGTCAAACAGCCTCCAGTTTGGCTAAGGCAGACTGCCCCTCAAATGACAGGATTTTTCACTCTAAGCCTCAGGGAGATGTGGTATTCCTGCTGTTTGAGTTCTGGGTAGCCCAGCTAAGAGAAATGGTGTCTCATGTTAATCCACCATCTTACCCCTCTGTTTTTGTTTTTGTCCAAAGTGTTTTTACTGATTTTTTGTCTGATTAATCTATGTATTGTTCAGAGTGGTGTGTTGAAATTTTATAGTATTATGATATTTGTATCCATTAGAGTATTCATGTCTACTAAAGTTCTTTTTTTTTCTTTTTTCTTTTTTTTGGTACCAGGGATTGAACTCAGGGACACTTGACTATGAGCCACATCCCCAGCACTATTTTGTATTTCATTTAGAGAAAGGTCTCACTGAGTTACTTAGCATCTTGATTTTGCTGAGGCTGGATTCGAACTCATGATCCTCCTGCCTTAGCCTCCTGAGCTGCTGGGATTACAGGCATGTACCACCATACCTGGCCTAGTAAAGTTTTTAATACATAATTGTGTATACCAAAATTCAGTGTGTATATATTGACTATTAATAACACTTTGGATTGCTCCTTTTGCCATTGTGAAATGAACCTTTCTGTCTCTTCTGATTAATTTTACTTTCATGTCTACTTTGTCACATACGTGAAAAGTTGTCCCTGCTTGCTTTTGGGATTCCTTGGCATGTTATAGCATTCTCCATGCTTTCCCTTGAAGCCTGTGCATTTCTCTGCCTGTAAAATGAGTTTCATGTAGAAAACATACAATTGGATTTTGGTTTGTAATCTGCTCTGCCAGTCTATGCCATTTTTAAATGAGAAAATTAGACCAAAAATGTTTATTTTTCCTGCCATTTTTATTTATTTCTATGGCTTAATTTTGTCCATATACTGATTTGCTTAGATTCTAATTTAAGATTCATCCATTCATGAGCCTGTTTTTTTTTTTTACTTGCTCAGTGTGGTTCTTCATAAAGTATTTTGTGTAATGCTATTTTAGTGGTTATATGTTCTTTTAGTTTATGCTTAACTTGAATGACTTGCATTTTTTTCTTTGATCCTGAAGGATATCTGTCCTGGTTATGCCCATCTTGCCTGACAGTTATTTACTTTCAGAGGTTGGAAAACATCATTCAAAACATTCTTGGATATCAGAGTTTCTTCTGAGAAATCCAGAGTAATTCTGATTAGCTTACCTCTGAATGTGACCTGACATTTTCCTCTTGAGTCTTTAAAAATTATACCCTTTCCCTTTATTGAAGTGATACTCATTCTCCTCTATTGTCTCTCTTTGGTCATTCCTTAGCTTTTTTTAACACACTAATACTTTTAATGATAAATCATATCATTTTTCAGGGATATCCTTATCAGTATAGGTGGATTCAGTTGTTGGGGGTTATACACTTTTGGAATCTTGTTTTCTTTCTTTCTCACGTATTATGTTTATCTTACTGAGATCTGCCATTCTGCTCAAATGGATCTCTTTCTCATGGTTGTTTGTCATCTAGTAAATTGTGTCTCTTTACCATTGTGTCTCCCAATACCAGCGTATATCTCCATGTCAAAGGACCCACCCAATGTATTCACAGTACTTTAATCAATCCCTTGCTCCACTTTGAGAAGAGATGACAATCACCTGGAACTGGAAATAACTGACAGTAAAGTATATACTAAAAAGCCATAAAAAGTCATTAAAATTACTTTTACAATTCCAATAGTTCAGACATGGGAAATGTGTGTAATATCCTCAAAGAGGCTTAAAGACTAATTTTAGCAATGTGGAAATACTAATAGACAAGAAAGAAGAAAAGGAACAAAACAAAAAAGAAAAAAAAAAAGAAAAATAGTAAGAGGGAAGGATTATAGGCAGAAACTAAAAAAATGAGAGGAGGGAAAAAGAGAGGGTTATAATTTAGAAAAAATAAATAAGATGAATGTATAAATTCAAAGGAAGCATTAACACAAAAAGTTAATAAAAACAAGAAAAAAACAATCAAATAAAACAAAAACAAAAAAATAAAAGTTTCAAAGAAAAAAACAAATAAAACAAAAACAAAAAAATAAAAGTTTTAAAGAAAAATAAAAATAATCAAAACACTAAAAAAAGCTAAACAAAACAAAACAAAATACATGACCAATGTGTTCCAACAATGTGTACAATCAGAAAAATGAGAAATTACACTCCTTTTACATATGCTTTAGGAAAATGTATAGATACATTCTACTACCGTGTACAACTAATTAGAACTAAAAATTTTTAAAAACCCAAACAAAACAAAGCAAAATGGGTGTGTGCTGAAAAAAATGGCAGAACAGAGGAATCCAGCATACTGCAATATCTCTCGAGAGTGAATTAAATCAGCAGCTCAGTACCAGTAAACTCAAGTAGGGAAACTGGGGATAAAATCAGGTAGGAAATGCAGTTTTCTAGTATCTTAAAAAATCTTGGTTTCTAGAATAGAAAGAATATTAATAAACAATAGACAACAACAGTGTCCAGCATGTTCTCCCTAATGTCCCCATTGAGGGTGGGGAAGCACCCCTAGAACAAGGAAAATGAGGTCCTCTTTCAAAGTTTAAGAAAAAACATATGCTAATCAGCATATCTGCAATTGGAGCAGATAAGAAGCTTAGAAAACCTGGGCTATACTTACAGGTGAGAAAGTTCTCATTGATCACACTTCCTGAACCAATGTACCTGAAATTCCTGAAGCCTATAATTTTTTCCAGAAATTACTCTTCTCTTACCTCTCTCCACCTTTTCATTTTTGTTTGGTACTGGATGTATTTGCTTTTTGAATATTCAAGACTGAACAGCCACTAAGGCTCTATTTTTCAATGGATTTGTGTGGGTGAGAACCAATTTGAGCATAGAAGAGGGTCTGGAACCTGGTGGAACTCTCTGCAGTGTAGATGAAAAAGGAACTTCCATTTGAAATTGAAGCATAATCTGTGGAGTAAAAGTATGACAAAGAGAGGGCAGAGATATGGGCCCATGCAGGACTTGACTAAAAGGTTCGACCCCTCAATCATATAACATGGACAGGAACTCTTGGATGAAGTGATGCAACTCTAGCAAGATCAGTCCACAAACGGAGCAGATGAAGGAGCCGAATAATGTCCCTAACAGACTTACACTCTCACAACAAAGTGGAATTAATAACTACAAAAGTAGAAATTTTGAAAAATAAAAGCAGTTTCCCCCCACCCCATCTAGCAGAAGTGATCAGGAAAAAAGAGTATCAAATTCCCCATACAAATTTACATCATAAATTTCACCAGTTGGGTCAGAGTTGAAATCATGTTAATGACTTCCTCACAGATGGCAGTTACTATAATTTGAAACAGCAGATACAAGACTATCGCGAATCCCTGCCCGCAGAGAGACGCAACACGTAGGCTGGTCAGAGGCTTTATTCACACGATGGCCATCTCGTTACAGGATCTTCCCTCTTCCCCCTCCCCCCAGGGAAGTAGCGGGTATATATGTGCAGGAGCAACCAATCAGGGAGCTGTCCACGAGGTTAGCTCGTGGACTGCAAGCTGCACGGAGCCCAGGCACTCAGTGATCACGCACTGAGCATGCAGAAGTCTTGGCCAATGGCGAAGACTTCCACATTAGGATGGGGCCCGGGGCACCCTGACAGGCCAGCGTGGCAGGCAAGACGTGAGGAGGGGGGTCTGGGCCGGCCCGCCTCCTCACATGGCCTCGGGGCCCGGCCTGACACGGACATCCTGTGGGCAAACCCACCCACCCTCCCGAAGGTCGGGGGGCGGGAGCTGTCCACGTCAGCATGGCTCGTTGTGGCTGTGCAGCAGCTGTCCAGCCGCTATGCCGCCACCTCTTTGGGCCGGAGGCACCTCCATGGGAGGGGCCAGGAGCGTGCCTTCCTTCCGGGGCGCGGGTTCGGGCCTGGAGGCATCTCCCTCAGAGGGGCCAGACACGCGCTTCCGCTCTGGGGCAAGGGGGTCGCCAGCCGCCCCGATCGCACCGCCTGCCCTGGCCAGTGGGCACCCCGACAGCTCCCCCTTTTTTGTTTTTTTATGGTGAGAGACCATGCCTGTCTTAGGTGGAGGGGTCGGCTCATATCCTTACCCGTCATCAAAGACTGTAGAGCATGCTACAGCTTCTGTCTTAGGTTGGTATATGGTCACCGCCTTCATTACCCGTCTTTGACTACCGGTCCAGTATGCTAAGCCACGTAGAGAGAGAGTTGCCAGCCTTCAAGGCATGGGGATCACGGCAACGGAGGACAACAACCATGGCCAGGCTCGAACAATGGCCCATAGATTTACGTCAGCTGGAGACCATGGTAGGGGGTGAGCCATCACCAGGGACAGAGTTACCTCCAGTAGAAGAGTTAGGACAATCATCGTGTGCAGGTTCATCAGGGGGCGCTGCAGCTATGCAAGTAAACAGCTCACGTACCCACACTGGAACTTGTTGATCCTGTGGAAAGACACAAACAGACCCTCGGGCCCAACATAAAACGGGGTCCGGACCTTTCCAGCATCCTGTCAGGATGTCATGAAAGGATTGTGCTTGTTCTTTAACAGAGAAAATGAAGTTGGTATGAGTTGTTTGGTCTGCTAATTTATTACCTTTGGCTAAAGGTCCTGGGAGGTTAGTATGAGCTCTGATATGTCCCACATAAAAGGGATGATGACGTTTAAGAATTAACTTCTGTAAACTAGTAAAATAAGGTGCAATGGTAGAAGTTGGAGAAATGTAAGGTACTGTTTCTAAAATCGACAATGAATTTATAACATAATTACTATCCGTTTTAGACCTGTCAGTGAAAACTGTTAGACACCTTTTTAAAGGGGTAGTTCTAGTTACTTTAGGAAAAAATAATGGAAGTATTTCTACAAAATTGAATCCATGGGTGTTTAGGATAATGACTATCAAATTTAGTGGTGGTAGTAGAGTTGATTATTGCCCAATCTTTTATATATCAAAGGAAAATTTTTATTGTAAACAAGATATAAAGTACAACAAAAGAAATATTGTGCAAATTGTCATGAGAGTTTTTAAATGAGAAAACTGTTTTCCAAGGGTCCTAGTCTTCAGAAATATACCCAACATATAGGACAATTTTAAATGGGAAGATAATAGTGACATTTTCCACTATATATTTCAAACTTCTGTGTGTATCATCCACTATACGACAGAATATAACAGAAATACTGTTAACAAAAGTGAATTTCCTAATAATTTTCTACCTACCTATTTCCACATCCCCCAAAAACTCCTATAAATTAACCGGACATTTGTCCATATGAATAATGATCACTAGCTTTCTAACTCAATAAAGCACACTGTATTCTCATAGGGTTCTTCACTGATGACATAAGCCATCTTGTTCAAGGAGTTATCTAAAATTCTTGATATCCCTTCTTTACAATATATATTTTCATCTTCAAATTTTTTTTTTCCTTAAACAAAGTGCAGTGTATCTTAGAGTCTACAGAAAACATGTTGGTATAGAGTTGTCAAATCTACACAAGAAACTGCAGGCAAACTAAATTTCAAAGCATAATAAAATGCCTAAATACAGTCATTTGTTAAACTTCCAAACAAAAATGCAAACAAAAAAAAAATTTTTTTTTGCTACTTTTCAAAGCAATTAAATTAATGAGGATTCCAATTCTTTGGGCCCTCTTTAGCAATGTACAGCTGTTCAATTCCAAATATCAACAATAGTGTAAAAATGATAGCTCTAAACATATTCAGTAACTACACCCACAAAGTTGACTGGAAAGACTAGGAATAGCAAACAAGATAACTCTAGGAAAAATGACAATATTTACCTAATAATACAAAATGATTCTCTGTCTCCATTCTGTACTGTAATATTTCCAGTCTCTATACTCTTGAAACCAGTGTTTTAGAAGAATCACATTGAAAAGTTGCTCTCAATCAGAGCCCATAGCTTATATTGTTAGTGGCCGCTTTCTGCGCACCTAGTTTCAGTTTTACTGGACCGCCTTTCGCTTAGTCCCTTTGCACTTTTTCTGGACCGCCTTTCGCTTAGTCCCTTTGCACTTTTACTGGACCGCCT
>JAJEJO010032064.1:0-21808 GCA_020662805.1 Glaucomys volans
TACAAGTGCCAGACAGCTTAACCTAATACAGACTTATGATATTATGAGAACCTAAGTTAACATTTAGGAATTTCTTTATATATTATACTTCCTACTTTTGCCCAGGAAACATTAACCTGTCTTGCCCAAGAAGCTTCTTCTGTACAACTTAATACACATCAAGGTCTTCTAAATTTAAGCATTTTATGAAAGGGTAATCTAAATACATATGTATGTTTTCCATTATACCTAACAACATGCCATCCATTTTTATCTATTACCTGTAGGAGATAAAGGGAGGGCTAAATCTACAGGACCCTCAACCGGCCCTCAAGGGGGTAAAGGTTTTTCATTAATCAAATAAGCATTGCAAAATGGTGTCTGAAGAGTTGGGACTATTATTCTACTCTGAATTACTTCATTGTTTGAGTCTTTTCTGTGAACTTAGGTAGGAGCAACTTGTTTTTGTGCTTTAGGTCATCTGGGAGGAGTTACCATCAAGTGTGCATTAAACATTAGCTGTTGATAATGCTCACAACATTCTTTATATGCTGTGCTCTGATTATACCAGAAAAAGAACTCCTTTGGGTTACTTCCAGTATTTTTTTTTATTTCCAGTATTATTAGATGTTTCATTTTTGTGTTCTATATCTCCTAAAAGTCTAGGTTTCTGAGAATTCAAACATATCATAGTAATTCCCAAACTTATGCAAATCACAAGGAAAAGAAACAACAGGAAACTGTGGCCCTAATTCCCTGAAAGATGAAGCCTTGCAAACACCTTTATTGCTCAGTGGAGTCCTTGTCAAGCACTGAGGGGGAATTGAAGAGGGCACAGCATTACTGGAGGGTAAGGAATACTTCAAAAAATATTAGGGAAAACTGACCACCTGTATAAAAGTGGCTCTCACCAAAGGACTCAGATGACAGTGAATAATGGCTCTTTAAGGGAGACTAAGGACACAACATAGAAAAGACTAAGCACTGTCAGGTGAGGGGGGCTCACCTAAAGGACTCAGGGGAGTCTGAGCAATGATTGCCTTTGGGAAGATAGAACCAGATAGAGAGAAGACTGAGCACTCTTATGTGAAGAGTACTCACACAAAGGATCCAGAGGCAAATGATCAAGGAAAGATTAGGGAACAGAGGAGAAAAGGAACACAAAGACTGAGCACTGTTTGGAGGGGGTGCTCTCCCACAGAACCCAAATGAGACCGAGTAAGGACAGGTTAGGTGAACTTAGCAGCTTAAACAAAATGGCTCAGCCATATTACAAGAGGGTCAATCAACTGGAGGACCCAGTGGAATCAAAGTACTCACCCACAGAACTCAGAACAACCTCAGCCATGATTGGTGAGGGGAGATTTAGGTAAGGGCCCAGAGAAATCTGAGCACTGGTGAGTGAGTGGCATTCACCCATAGGACACAGAAGACCCTGAGCAATGGTGGGGAAGTGGAGACTTAGAGCAGGATCCAGAGAAAGTGGAACAAAGGTGGGGTGGGTCTGACCACAGGAGCCAGAGAAGACAGATTTCTGTTGGAAGAGGGGTGCTCATCAAGATGACTCACAGCTTTGTACCCTTATCAAGAGAATTCCTCAGGCCAAAGTCTCAGTTACTTTTGGGGTGATGGGACAGTGGTGCTGTTTCAAAGGTCTAGGGAAATCATCCATGACAATGGGAAATTGTCCTTTCCCACATTTCACACTGTCCTGTAAAGGTGTGCATTGTGACTAACTCAGAGGTCCTAGGAAGTTTCCTCTCTCATCAAAAGAGAGCAGCTAGTGACATGTCAGAGAAGATCCTGAAAATACTGAAATATATGCTTTCCATCCACTGTACAGAACGATGTCAAAAATCCTGGGCATGCTACATCACCCACTTGAGCAGTGGTGTAAAATAGTGGATTATGACTGGTGGAATGAGGTCTGAGGACTGTGGATTTGACATCCATTAAAATTGTGCAGGGTTTTCAGACATTGGTGAGGAGTCTTCCTGCAAGGCAGCAACGAAGTCCTATTGAGGTTGTTGATAAGAGGAAGTATTCACAATCTATCTAGGTTTTCACAGTAGAGTTGGCCTTGACAAGCAGATAAGTCTGGAGATGGTGCACTGAAATTAGCCAGAATGGGACTCACCTAGAGTTTTCACTAAAAGAAACAAGTTTCCTCAGGCTCAGTGGAGGATGTGTCCTGGTGGCGGATGTTTGCCAACCAAATTACCCACATGTTCTGAGCACCAGTGGGAGAGAGGCCTTTACCTACAGGACTCAGAGGACCCTGAACAATGGTGGGGAGGGGATATTAAATACAGGACCCAGAAGAGACCGAGCACTGTTGGGAAACTTATGCTTGCCAATGGGACTCAGAAGATGCTGAGCATTGGTGGGGTACATGAGGTTAAGACAGAACCCAGAAAAGGCTGAGCAATCTTAGGTTATCTCTGATCACATACAGGAGTCAAAGGAAGCTGAGATAAGATTATATATGGGGACACAGTACATGGCACAAAGGAGACTGAACACTGCTGGCAGAGGGGTGCTCATGCAGAGGTCTCAGAGTACAATGAGAACTGATGGATGAGGGGTGCTCACACACACACACACAAAAAAAAAATCAGAAGACTCTGAGCAATGGTGGTTGAGAGGAGGTGTAGGGCAGAACCCAGAGAAGACAGAGCAAAGATTGATGTGTGGTACTTGATTACAGGATCCAGAGGAAATGGTCTTCTGTGAGAGGCATTCACACCTATAGGGCTCAGAGTTTTAGAACCTTTTCAAGAGTGTTCCAAGGGCCATTATTTCAGTCACCTCAGGTATAATGGGAGTGGTTCCATTTCAAAGAGCTAAAGAAGTCCTCCATGATGTTTGGAAATTTTCATTGGCCACATTTCACACTGTCCCTTGAAGGTGTGCATTTTGCCTGACTCAGAGGTCCTAAGAGGTTTCCTCTCTTGTCAAAAGAGCAGCCAGTGAGATATCAGAGAAGATTCTGAAATTACTTAAATATATTCTTTCCATCCACTGTTCAGGAAGATATCAGAAATACTGGGCATGCCACATCAATCATAAGAACTCAGTCACTTGAACAATGGTGTGGAAATTGTGGATGATGAGTGTTGGAATGAAATCCTCAATGTTCTGGGAATTGACGTGCATTAAAATTGTCTTGAGTTTCCAGGCACTGGGGAGAAGCCTGTCTGCATGGCAGCCATTGAGGCCACTGAGGTTTTTGGAAAGAGGAAGTATGCACTTGTCTCCAAGATTCCACACTAGTGTTGACCTGTACATGCAGATAAGGCCAGAGATGATGTACAGACATTAGCTGGAATGGGACTTACTCAGAGATTTCACTAAGAGGACCAGGTTGCCTAGGACTCAGTGGAGAGTGAGCACTTGTGGTGGACATATGCCCACAATAAATATCCACAGGAACTGAGTACTGGTGGGAGAGGGTGCTCAACCATAGGACTTGAAGGACCCTGAACAATGGTGTGAGATGGAAGATTAAGGACAGGAACCAGAGAGCATAGAGAACTGGTGGGAGAGGGGCGCTCACTCACAGGACTCAGAAGACCATGAGCAATGTTAAAGTCGGTGAGGTTAAGGCAGAACTCAGAAAAGGCAGAGCAATGTTAGGCTATCTATTACCTCACACAGGAGTCAGAGGAGGCTCAGAAAAGTTTGTATACAGAAACTTAGCACATGGCACAGAGGAGACTGAGTATTGCTTGTTGAGGGATGCTCCCCCAGAGGTCCCAGAGAATACTGGGCACTGCTGGATGATGGGTACTCACCCAGAGAATACAGAGGAGACAGAGTACTGAGGGTAAAGGGCAGTCAAAACAATATTCTGGGAAAATTAAGCACCTGTGTGCAAGTTGTGCTCATCACAGGATTCAGATAACACTGAGCAATGGTTTGTGAATGGAGATAAAAGATAAGACACAGAGAAGACTGTTCACAGTCAGGTGATGGGCACTTACCCACAGGACCCAGAGGAGTCTGAGCAAGGATTGCCTTGGAGATCCTGGAGCAGGACAGGGAAGAGTGAGCACTCTAATGTGAGGGGCACTCACCAAAAGGACCCAGAGTGGAATGAGTAAGCATCAGTTAAAGAACACAGAAAATAAACAGAGGAGACTAAGCACTATTTGTCTTGAGGGGTGCTCATCCACAAGACCAAAAGGAGACTGAATAAAAAGAGGTGAGACAGAAATAGTAGCTTAAACAAAGAAGGCTGAGTCATGTTACAAGAGAGGCTGTCACCAAGAGGACCCAATGGAATCAGAGAAATAGTAAGTGAGAGACACTCACCTATAAGACTCAGAGTACCCTGAGCAATGGGGATGAGTAGAAATTTTAGGGCAGGACTCAGAGAAAACTGAGCACTGGTGGGAGAGGGGTGCTCACCCAGAGGACTCAGAAGACCCTGAAAAATGTTGGTTGAGAGGTGGTTTAGGGCAGAACCCAGAGAATACAGAGCAAAGATAGATGAGGGAAACTTGACTACAAGATTCAGATGAGTCAGGTCTTTGGGGAAAGCAGTTTCACCCACAGCTCTCAGAGTTTTTGGAACCTTTTTGAGAGTATCCCTTGGGCCAAATTTTCAATGATCTCAGGGATGGTGTGAATGGTCCTAATTCAAAGGTCTGAAGAAGTCCTCCATGATGATGGGAAGTTGTCATTGGCCATAGTTCATACTGTCCCTTGAAGGTGTGCTTTGTGCATGACTCAGCAGTCCTATGTTTCCTCTCTTGCCATACGAGAGCAACCAGTAACATACCAGAAAAATTCTGAAAATACTGAAATAAATGCTTTCCATTCACTGGTCAGAGGGATGTTAAAAATCTTGGACATGTTACATCATTGATAAGAGCTCAGTCACTTGAGTAAAGGTATAGAATTGGTGGACAATGAGTGGGGGGAATGAGGTCCTCAGTGCTGTTGGAAATGTCTTGGGTTACAGACATTGTTGAGAAGGCTGTCTGCATGGCATCACCAAAGGCCTATTGAGGTTGTTGGGAAGAGGAAGTATCCACATCTCTCCAAGTTTCCACAGTTACTTGGCCCTGATACACAGGTAATGTCAGAGGTGGTGTGCTGACATTTGCAGGAAAAGGGCTTACCCTGACAGTTTACTAAGGGAACCAGGTGGCCCAGGGCTCATTGGAGAGTGAGCACTGGTAGGTGAAGTGTGTACACCCACAGTACCCAGAGGGGAGTGAGCACTGGTGGGAAAGATGCACTCACCCACAGTATTCAGATGAAACTGAGCAATGTTGTGTGAAGGGAGATGAAAGACAGGACCAGAGAAGACAGCACTGTCAGGAGAGAAATGCTCACTCACAGGACCCAGTGGAGTCTGAGCAAGGATTGCCTTGGGGAACCTGGACCAGGACAGAGAAAATACTGAGCATTCTTAGGTGAGGGGCATTCACCAATGAATCCAGAGTAGAATGGGCAAGGAATGGTTAGGTAATGCAGAAAAAAGAAACAGAGGAGAATGAGCACTGTTAGGTAAAGGGGGGCTCACCCACAGGACTCAAAGAAGTCTGCATAAGGTCAGGTTAGGCAAACTTAATGGCTAAAACCAAGAACACTGAGGTATATTAGAAGAGAGGCTATAACCAAGAAGACCCAGTTGAGTTTCAGCAATAGTGACAGAGGGGCACTGTCTCCCAGTACTCAGAGTACCCTGAGCAATGATGGGTGAGGGGAGATTTAGGGAAGGATCCAGAGAAGCCTGAGCAAATTTAGATGAGGGGTGCTTGACCACAGGAGCCAGAGGAGACTGACTTCTTTTGGCAGAGTATTGCTCATTAAGATGACTCACAGCCCTTGGACCCATTTCAAGAGAAAAGTTCTCAGTTACTTTATGGGTGATGGAACAGTGGTACTTTATCAAAGCTCAGAAGAACTTCTCCATGGGATGGGAAATTGTCCATGGCCAATTTTACACTGTCCCTTGAATGTGTGCATTGTGCCTGATCCAGAGGTCTAAGGAGGTTTCCTCTCTTGTCAAAAGAGTGCAGCCCGGTACATATCAGAGAAGATCCTAAAAATACTTCAATATATGCTTTTCATCCACTGTTATGAATGATGGAAGAAATCCTGGGCATGCTACATTAGCTGTAAGAACTCAGTCACTTGAGCAATTGTGTGAAAATGGTGGACTATGATTGGTGGAACAAGGTCTTCAGTGTGGTGGAAACTGACATCCATTAAAATTGTCTTGGATTTTCAAGCAATGGTGAGGACCTTCTCTGCATGGCAGCTCCAAAGGTCTATTGAAGCTGTTGGAAAGAGGAAGTATCCACATATCTCCAGTTTCCACAGTCATGTGGGCAGATAGATAAGCCCAGAGGTGTTCTACTGACATTAGCAGGAATGGGGTTCACCCAGAGAGTTCATTATGGGAAACAGGTTGTCTAGGGCTCATTGGAGAGTGAGCATTGGTAGCTGAAGGGAGTCCACAACAAACCCAGAGTGGACTGAGCACTGGCTGGAGAGGGGTGCTCACCCACACTACTCAGAGGACTCTGAGCAATGGAGGGGGAGGGGAGATTAAGGACACAACCCTTAGAAGACTGAGCATTGCTCAGAGAGGTGGGCTCTCCCAGAGAATTCAGAAGACCCTGAATAATAGTGGCTGAGTTTTATGGCAAAACCAAGAGAAGACTGAGCCAAGTTAGATAAGGGGTCCTTGAACAAAGGATCCAGAGGAGACAGAACTGTTTTTGAGAGTGTTTCTTTTCTATAAGTGTCAGAGTTTTGGGATCCTTTTCAAGAGTGTCCCTCAGGCCAGTGTCTCAGTGACCTGAGGGGTGGTGGGAATTTTGCTGTTTAAACAGACTAAAGAAGTCCTCCCTGATGATGGGAAAATGTCCTTCCCCATATTTCACACTGTCCCTTGAAGGTGTACAGTGTGCCTGACCCCAGAGTTCCTCTGAAAGTTTTTCTCTTGTCAAACAAGAGCAGCCTGTGACATATCAGAGAAGATCCTGGAAATACTTAAATATATACTTTCCATTCACTCTATAGAGGGATGGCAGAAATCTTGGGCATGCTACATCACTGAAAAGAACTCAGCCACTTGAACAAAGGTGTGGAAATGGTGGACTATGAGTGGTGGAACAAGGTCCTCAGTGCTCTTGGAATTGACATCCTTTAAAATTGTCTTCATTTTTCTGGACCTGCTGAAGAGCCTATCTGCATGGCAGCACCAAAGGGCTATTGAGTTTGCTGGAAAGAGGAAGTAATCCATTCTCCATGTTTCTTCTTAGTGTTGGCCTGGACATGCAGGTAAGGCCAGAGATGATGTACTGACATTAGCTGGAATGGGACTAACCCTGAGGGTTCTATAAGAGAGCCAGGTTGCCTAGGGCTCAGTTGAGAGTGAGCTCTGGGGGTGAAGTTTGCCCACTAACAATACTGAGTGGGGACTGAGCATTGATATGAGAGGGATGATCATCCATAGGACACAGAAGACCCTGAGAAATGGTGTGTGAGAGGAGCTTAAGGACAGGACCCGGAGAAGATTTTAATCTCCTAGGTGAGGTGTGCTCAATCACAGGGCACAGGGGATTGAATATTGCTGACATGGGGACCTGACTCATAGGATAGTTTACTTCCTTAGTACTCACATGAATGTAGCACTCACTGTTCTCCAGTTGTGTTCTCTTCTGATGTGACCTTAGTGCTGATCTGTGACCTCCTGGGATCTTCCCTGCCTCCTCTGCTCCCCAGTGTCCTCTCCCCATGGTGGTCTGGGAACAGTGTCCAGCAATGTGTGGTGCCCTGGCCAGCCCCTGTCCCTAACTCCCATACAGTTTGTGATGTCACAATGGCTTAACAGGAGGGGCAGGCCCAGCTGCTTTTGCTACCAAGTCCTTGGAGTGGTTGTGGGGCCCTCAGGACTGTGTCCCCCAGTGTAACCTTTCCTTGAACCTAATGACCTCAGCCTCCACTTGTTGCAGTCAGAGGCCTGAAAAGCCTGGCTTGAGTTCGTTTGTGACCCTGTTGTCCCTGAGTTCTAGGAATGTCTGGTTTGGGGGTGCTGTCCAGGCATCAGGGGTGAGGTCACAATGTGAGTGTGGAGACTGGGTACCAGAATCTCTGCTTCCCATCAAGTCCTGCTGGAACCAAGGGCCTCTTTGCCTCACCTAGTCTTTAGGGACCCCAGGGCTGGTCTCCAGCCCTTGTTTCTTCACTCTCAGCCCTGGGACCCCTGGGTCTCCCCTTCTCCCCTCCCTTTCTCCAGCCCTTACCTGGAAGGTGCACACCAATTGGTGCCTGCCCCTGCTGGAACCCAACCCAGATATGCTGTACCAGGTTTTGGCCTCGAGAGCAGTAGTCCAACAGACTCCTGTGAGGTCCTCATTGACAGATGGAAAGAAAGCCCACCAAAGGACCTGAAACTATCCTTGTCCCTAGGGCTTCTCAGCCAGGGTTACCTGTGACCAGGCAAAGCCTGCCCCTCCATGACAGGCCAATGAAGGTCCCCAGTGTGACAGAGTGGGGCTTGTCATTATTATCAACCTGCCTCACTGACAGACTTCCCCAGAGACTGTGATTTTAAGGGAGGATGAAATGCCTGGACCCCTGGGGAGTGAAAGGGATACTGTGTGGCTGCAGGACAGCAGAAAAACTTGGTGGGCCTGGTGCAGAAGGGTCAAGGTGCTACCTCCTCCTCACTCCCTGTTCCTCCTCCCTCAGGGTTTATGAGATTTACCAAGAACTGTAGGGAGCCTGGTGATGATTAGGGGAGCAGTGTTCCCAAACCCTAAGTCCTCAATCACCAAGTTCATGGTGTCTTCATGTCCCAGGAACAACCTTGGCCTGGACCCTTCCCTGAGTCCCTCTCTCTTTCAGCTCCTTCCCCTTGTCAGGGTGGGGAGGACCCTGGGGCTGGGACCCAGGGTACTGTTCTCCTGAGCTAACCCTCAAGCTCTCCTTGTGTTTTGTATTGAGACAGGGTCTCTCTAAGATGCTCACCATGGCTTCAAACTTGATCATACTGACTCAGGCTCCTGAGTGGCTGGCATGATAGGTGGGGCACCCTGCCAGACTCAGCTCCCTTCTTGTTAAACAGGAGACCTTCCTTCACAAGGACCTGGTGTCAGGGAAGTCATAAGAGTCAACCACACAGATGCCAACCAAGAAGCACAGTGTGTCTAAGGTCACACACACTAACACTCACTTGTGTGATGAGGCTGAAGCTGGGTTGGCCCCATGTTGAGAAGGGCTGAGCACAGAGCCCAGAAAAGCGGCCACCCCTTGCTGGGCTCCAGGACTTAAGAGGCTTCCACCTCAACTTGCAGCCCCTACCACAGGGAGTTCCAGACCAGGGCGGCCTGGTCAGCCTGGTCACTCAACACTCTCCATAGTGGTCTTGGGTGACAGAAAGGAGGAGAGGCAGCATGTCCAGTTAGGGTTCACTGAGGTGGGCTTCCTCAGTGTCTCCTACTCCTGGGCCCCATCTGCAGTTGGGAAACAACACTGGTAGATCAGAAATGCTTTCCTGTCTGGGTTCTGCATGATCACATGTCTGTCTGTCCTAACACACACCGCCAACTAGGCTCTTGGCATCAGATGCCCCAACTAAATGCTCCCAGCAGGGCCACAAACCCACTTCCCAGGACTCTGCCTCACTGGATGGATTTTCTGTTGCCCTTTGGAATCCTGGAAGGGCTGATTCCTACCCTGGCATCCTCCAGGAGCCCACCCAGGACCTTTCATGGGACACTTCAGGTTAGATCCCCTTGATGGGGCAGTTTTCAGAAGGCCCCTCAATACAGGCAGGTATTGGTAGGTGGGGGGACATGTCTATGACCTGATTCCTTCCCTCCCAGAGCCAGCCCCCATGATGGCCTGCTTTCTACAGTCTGGAACTTAAACTCAGAATCTCCCCAAGCCAACCTGATCCCTACAACATCTCCTAGGAGAGAAAGGGCTTACTGTGTTATTCCTCTGAAGAACTCTCCCACCAAAACTCTGCAGGGCAGATCCCAGGGTTCTGCTGGCAGGCTCAGGTGCCAGGGGCCTGCTCTGCTCAGAGCTCTCCTGCTTTTGACCCTGACAGTCACAGGGAGGCCTGAGCTCCTGGGGTTCTGGCACAGACTGCTGGTTTTTCAGGTCACATCAGACAAGGACTCTGTTCTTGACCACATTTAGTCCAGGATCCTTTAAAAGTGGAAATTTTCAAGCAACCTCAAATAACTGTCCCCACTCCTAACCATTGTCCCACTGACCTGTTCTTTCTTGTCTCTGCCAGGGCTTCCCACAGGCAATGCTTATATGCGGAGGATGGGAACTCTGACCCTGAGGCCAGGAGGGTACGACAGAACTCAGGACTGAACCCCCAGCTTCACTCTACTCCACCAGACAACAGCCTCTACTTTAAATGCCCCTCCTATGAGGTTGGGCAGATTTGCTGTCTTCTCAGGAAGACCAAGCTGCACTTCAATTTGGTTTCCATTTTCATGTTCTTTTCCTCTCCTTCTTGATGCAGACTGGCCATAGAGTCCAGTCACTGGGGACCCCAGGTGCAGGCCTCTGGCACTGGGTCCAGGAGAGAATTTGGCCAGGTTGGCAGGACTAGAGATCTCTGCTGGACTCACTGGATACAGCTCCCGGGACCTAGCTCATGTCTGCTGGCCCAGGATGAGGGACAGGTAAAGATTTTCCCTGCAGCTACAAAGTTCAGTCTTGTGTCCTGACTTTCTTTCCCTCAGAGCCAGTTTTGATTCCATCACCACTCCTGATAAGATGGAAAGATGACTCTGCTGCCAAAGTCAGACCCTAGTAAATCCTCCCCAGCAGGAACTTGGGCACCCACCCTCCATGTTCCTTTCTTTTGGGTCTCTCCATGAGCCCATTTGTGGTCTTTCTTTCTAGTTCAGGGGGATCATTGCTGAAAAGGTTTTCTCAAAGGGCCATCGGGTATTTGTTTGTGTCTGTGGTACCATCTGCAGGAAGAGAGGAGAGAGACTGAGAAACTGGGTTAGTTTATAGAAACCGTTTGCAGACTGATTTCAAGAAGTCTGGAGAGAGACTGTCCAAGATCCTGGATGTGGTTGGGATCCATCGATCCCAGGTCCTCAGGGGAAACCAGATGCCACACTCCCCATGTGCCTCACAACACTGGATTGGAGCCTCCAGGCAGACCCACTACCCCTGTTCATTGTCTTCATCATCTACAAGTTTACTTTCATGGAGGGTTCACATCCCCAAAGGGCACCTCACACCAGGCACAAACCCCGCTTTGTGCCTTGCCTTTCTGAATAAATCTCTGCCTATGTCTCTGATGAGAAGTCCTGAAATCCCTCTGTGCAGCATGACAAGAACCTGAGTTGCTGGGTTGAAGACTCTCTCCCTCCTGGGGACCTCCTCGGACCCCACCTGGTGATGACAGGTTTCCATTTCAGAAGCACATAGCCTGCTCCAGGGGGTTCCTACAGTGTGGTGGCCCTGAACATGGAGCCACTTACACCCCTGGTGTTCTGGCTTCTTGAGATATGTTCCAGGTACCCACTCAGTAGCACACTCACTGCCCCAAGTTCTGCTAGACCTGGGACCTTGTCTCCCTCAACAGACCAGCCCCTGTCAGTAACCTCTGCTGCCCAGAACCCACCTGAGCTGACTGCCTGGGACTTCAGAGCAACTTCAGCCAAGATGTTCATGGTAGCTTCCCTTTGTCTTTTTGTGTTTATGAGTTTGTGGGGATTGACTGGTACATTCACTTTTTGGGTTTGCACACTTAAATGATTCATCTGTTTTTCTGAAGAGGGCTTTGTGCTCTCAGGCCCTCTGCTGCCTCACTGTAAACTCTGGTTATTCAAGTTCCTTAGGGGACTGATCCCTAGTCAGCAAGTTAACTTACCTGCACCCTTGAATCAGAATCTGCATTCCTAAATAAGCTGCCTCTCTAAAATTAGATAGAGAAAGGAAGAAAATTCACTCTCAGAATGGGCACTGAAGCCTTCAATGAAGACTTGCACACTGGATTCTAAAGTTTAGGCTTTTGACAAAGTGGTCTCAGCTTGTTCAGTGGTTCTGGCATGACTGGGTTCTGTCTGTCCTTTCACAGACTTAGCACACATGTTATCATGTTGCTGTGTCTCATGGCTCAGATTCTAACATAGGAGTATCTCTGACACATAGGTTAATTTTGAATTGTTAGAAAAAACGAGAGTGTCCTCAAAATGGTAACACATGTTCTTTTTGTTTTTGTTGGCTTGGGGCCGGGCTGTCTGCCAGTAAGGATTCTACATGAGTCACCACCCTGTGCAACCCCTGAAGCCATGAGGGAGGTCTGGCTCCCCTGCTGGTGTCCCTGTTGTGTTCCAGGCATGGTGAGTGAGCCAGGCATCCAATGGGCCTGCCAGGGGCAAGGGGCCTCATCACAGGACTGTATCTGCAGCTCAGTGTGGTCACTCTTCCAGGACCCCAGAGGGTGGGCAGAGGCCATGGTCTGGCTTTGGTTCTGTCTGAGAGGCCTAACTAGCCCTACCTACCTGGGTCCCTGCCTTGCATCACTGGGCCTACACTGCTACACTTGCTCCGGCATCCTGAGATGCAAAATTCTCCCCAAGTCCTCCCACAGTCTTGGATACCCTACACATGGAACACACAGTGTGCTCTGGCACACTCATCTGATGAGTCTCAGACCACCTGTCATTCAGCAGCATAACCAGGCATGTGGGTAGGCTTGAGTTGAAATGAACTCCATTCTCCCTGGATTCCAGTGTCTGTCACACCTGGACCTGTGCCCAACCAGGGGTCAGTGCTGCCTAGTCCACACCCAGTCCCATTCTGTAGGACAGGAATTGGCCTGACTTGATTCTGGACCAGCAGTGGGTCGCACTTGGCTGGGAGGACTCCCAACACATAGATGTTGGGGCAGCATGGGTGTGCTCTGAGCATACCTGTTGTGGTGATTTGTGTGCAGATGCCGTATGGACATGTGGAGTGGGTATGAGGGTGTGGGATGCATGAGGAGTGTGTGAGCATGTGGAGGGTTCATTAGGAGTGAGTGTGCATGTGGAGCATGCATGAGGCACGACTGTGCATGTGGAAATTGTATGAGGAGTGTGCACATGGATTGTGCATTAGGAGTGAGTGTATACATGGAGTCTACATAAGGGGTAAGTTTGTATGTGGATTGTGCAAGAGGCATGAGTGTGTGTCTGTGGAAGTGTATTAGGAGTGTGCCTGTGCAGTGTACATGAGGAGTGAGTGTGTGTAGGTGGTCATGGGCAATGAGAGACCATGTAGGTGTCCATGTTGGCATGAAGGGACCTGAGGCCTGAAGATTTGTGGTGCAGTATGAATCCCTGACCACCCTCCACTATGATTTGTCCCAGAACTGCTGTTTTGGTCCTTGGGGTCTCTGAGCCTTGCCCACCCCCAGTGTTTTATAGCCTCTCCTCCCACCCTAGGCCTGGAGGCCAGGTTTGGCAGGGGAAAGAAAGGCAGGGGTCCTTGTGTAAAGGCCCAGAATGTGTGTAGCAGGGAGTGGAGGCTGGCAGCCTCTGGACCTTTTCTCAAAATGCCAAGCCAGGCAGGGCGGGTGAGGAGCACTGCCCCCAGTCCCACCAGATTAGAGGCTCTGGCAGCACCCTCCCTCTATTTCCATGGGAGCTTCTTATCCAGGTAGCAGGAAGAGGCTTCCTAGGAAAAGGAGAAGCAATCTCTGTCAGAAGAGGGAAGAGTTTTCTGGAAACAATATCTAGCTTAGCTCAGGTCAGGGGGAGCCTGGGCATCTCCCAGACGCTCTAGGCTGCCTCTTCCTTACCTTATTTTCCCTTCCAAAATGAGTCATAGCCCCAGGACTTTGCAGTCTCCAAGAAGATGTAGGTGGTGCCTGGGAAGGAGCACCCAGACATGGGAGAGCTCCCATGGCAGGGCTAGGCTCAGGTGAAGGCGGGCAGTGGGAAGGAGAAAGCAGGTCTGACCTACAGAGACAGGGTTCATGAGGTCCAGGCAGTTGTGAAGGACTCCGAAGGAGTCTGGGAGGTAGGGACCTTGGGCAGGCAGTCAAGGCAGGAAAGGGGGTGTCTGAAGGAGTCTGAGAGGTCTTGGGCACATGGTCCAGGCAGGTGTTCAGAGGTTGGAAGGAGTCTGGGTGGCAGAGAGACAGCTATCCCCCTTTCAAGCCCTACTCAAGGCTAGCAGCAAAAGCTCTGCTGGGAAGTAGAGTTAAAACAAAATCTACAAGCCCAGAAACACCTCCACAAAGGAAGGGAAAGAAGACAGCTATAGTCTTGAATAATCATTATACCAGGACCCTCAGTCTTGCAGCCATCTTCTAGGAGACCTGCTGGGATTCTCTGGCTGCCTGTCCTGTGTCCAGTTCCTCCAACCAGTTCACACACTCTGTTGAGGTTTCTGCATCAAGACCTGCAGCAGGAGGCCTCCAAGACCTCTTTGCCCTGCCCCTAGATTCTCCTGGGGCTGAAGATGATTAATGGACTAGCTAGGGCTCAACCTATTTCAAGGCAGCTATGACAAAGCTGCCTATGACAGGCAGCTTTCCATTGCTGTGACAAAGTACCTGAGATGAACAGCTTGCCAGCAGGAAAGGTTTCAAAGGTTTCAATGCATGGATACCTGACCCTGCTGCTCTGGCCTGTGGCAGCACAGCTCATCATGGTAGGATTGTGTGGTAGAGGAGGCCTGAGCCCCACATGGCAGCTGGGATACAGAGACAGGCAGGGCCAGGTCCCCAACCCCTCACCTCCTCCCAGGTCCCCAACCCCTCACCTCCTCCCACCAGGCCCTGCCTCCTAAGGGTTCTACCTCTCCCAACAGTGTCAAAAACTGGGGACCAACATGGGCCTCTGTGTGGACACAACTCTGGAGCTCAGCTTGCCCAGGTGGCCTCCTGAAGCAGGGTGTGCAACTGCAGAGGTTCAGGTGTGGACAATGAAAGGATAATGGTTTAACAAGCCTGCAACCATCACTCCCCAGCCATTTTGCTGCCACCAATATTCTGCCCACCCACACACACCATTTTACAACCTAGATCATTAGCCCATAAACTTTCTGGTCAGTCATTGGTCAGATTATTAGCCTACAGAATATCACTTTGATAATAGCTCCACTGCCATTCTCTCTCTCTCTCTCTCTCTCTCTCTCTCTCTCTCTCTCATCCTTCAGGGAAGATATTCTGCTCCTCTGCTTATTAAAATTTCTTGTGTGAGTTACCACATCCAGAGTGGTTTTCTGGGTGCTTTCAGTCAATGACCCTCCACTGGTCAGGTTCTGCTCTCTGACTGGATCAAAGAATCAGATACCTCTAGGCCCAGGGAGACTTCCCCTTCCCAACACAACCCTACAGACACAAGCCTGGGGTGGGGTCACGCCAGCTGAACACCTCCCCTGCCCTCTTTCATTCTGAATGTGTGATGACCCAAATTAATGTTGACACCTCAACCCCAAAGCCATATTACCAGGAGGACCTTTGGGAGGTCCTAGTACAGGAACATGGACCCTTCCTGAGTGCCTCATATGTGGGCCAGTGAGCTCCCTGCCCCAACCACAGGTGAGGCACAGTGGGGAGACCAGACCCCCAATCTGCTGGGCCTTGGCTTTAGGCTCCAGCCTCCAGAGGCCTGGCATAAATTTCTGTTGTTTATGATCTTCCTGGTTTGTGTTTTTTTGCAGAAGCCTGAGTGAACTAAGACATATGGCACTGTGCATGGACTGGCACATGTACAAACATGTGAAATGTGGAGGTGGATTTGGAGCTGAATGGAGGGGAGGGACCCAAGGAGGTCTGAAGTGCATGCTGGAGAAAGCCCACGTTGTCACACACAGACAGAAGCTTAGTACAAAGGTACAGGGACTCTGGAGGCTAAGGCAGGAGGATCACCAGTTCAAGGTCAGCCTCAGCAACTTAGCAAGGCCCTGTCTCAAAATGAAAAGTAAACAGGGCTGGAAGGGATCTTAATGGTGGAGCTCCCTGGATTCAGGCTCTGGTGCCAAGAGAAACAGGGACCAGGGAGGGGAATGGAAAGACTCATTTGTACATATCAATGTACCTCAAGGCAGAAAACTCAGGACATGACAGGTACTCGGACCTGACATCAGGTGTGTGGAGGAGAACAGAGATTGCATGCATCCCTCAATACTGCCTGGATGAGGGGATCTGTAGCCCAGGGGCATGTTGAGGCTACGGGAGAAAAGTGACAGGCATGGTGTGGACAAGTGGTGTCCACCAAGCTCACTTTGAGAGAATGCAGGACCATTAAAGGTGAAGTGATGAGATAATGAGAGGTCAGACCTAATCAGGGCACTTATCCATTTGATGAATTAATAAGTGAATAGACTGCTAGGCAGTCACTGTAGGCCGGGATGAGGCTAGAGGGAGTAGGTCACAGGAGCCAAGACCTTGGAGACTACAGCTCCTCTCAGCCTGCCATCCCCCTCTCCTGATCTCCTGGCTGCTCTGAATGGAGAAGCTTTCCTGGGCCATATGTTTCTGTTATCATGCTCTCCCCTTGCACCCAGAGCAATGGCATTGGCCAACTATGCACTGAACCTCTGAAAACCTGAAACAAATAAACCTGTCCTCTTCTAAATGGTTCTCAGACATTTTGATCACAGGAAGCAGAAGCCAAGTAGCCCAATGACCAGGGAATGCCAGGAATGAGGGGCACTCTTGCCACCTGACCTAACAGGAGTCTTACTAAAGGGAGGTCAGTGTAATCAGACATCACCTGGGTCTCCTGGGGAGAAGGGACACCATCAACTCACCAGGCTCATCAGACATTGAGGGTGGGCTTCTTCCAAACTGACTTAGCAGAGTCTGTGCTGAAAGCATGCTCTACAGGAGGCCCACAGCTGGGCACAGGAGGAGGTTCTGAAACCTGACCACAGTGGGTCCATCAGAGCCCCCTGGTCACCCTCAGGATGATGCTGTTCACACCCAGGAGGAAATGACTTCTAGAAAGACTCAGCCTGCTGCAGGCCACCTCTGTAGTCAGAATAGGTGGGCAGGGAGCCAGTCTGGTTGGCCTGAGACTGGAGTAGGTAATGGGATGGGACACAAGAGGACAAGCCAGCCTTGCTACTGGACAGCCAGGAACTGATCCAACTTCTCTGCCCCAGGGCTTCACAGCAGGCAGGACCTGGGGGCACAGAGAGTCTTGTTGGTTGAAGACATGGTTGAGCAGGGTGCTGAGGGGGGAATGGCACTGCTGAGTACTTTTCATAAACCATGAGAAGACAGCTAAAGGGATATGATTTTACCAAACATCGAGCATGCCTGAGAAATAGGGAAAGTTCTCTGTCTACTCATCAGAGGGGTGGGAGTGTGATTGGGAAAGGAGGAGAGTGGAGCCAAACATTCCTTAAGAGCATGAGGACAGATGCACCCTGGGACTACACAAGAGTGGCCCAAAGGTCCTGGAGGAATATGGGCTGATCCTCCCTCCATAGGCCTGGAGGATGGTGAGCCCAGGCAGGGGCTGCTGCCCGGTCCCTTCACCAAAGGATCCATCCACCCTCTTCCTCATGTGTCCTCCTGGCCACCCCACCTGGACTGCCAGCTGTGAGGCACAGGCAGAGAACCACTGTGGGCGTGACACCCCAGAGTCCCATGAGCTGAGCCACATGAACAGAGCCATCCCCAGCTGCCCAAATCAGTGCAGACACTGGTGTCCAATTCCAGCCTGGGGTGGGACTGCTCATGACTCAGTCACAGAAGCACTGAAGAACACCTTCAGGGCACAGCCCAGGCACAGAGCAATGGGGCCAGGGCTGTTGCCTCTGCCATCCCTGAGTAGGACACTGACACCCACCCAGGATAGAAGTTGGATCCAGCCCTGAAAGCTTATCATCAGAGGATCAAGCCAAAAATTTGCTTTTTTCCTTTTTTTTCCTCCTCCTCCTCCTCCTCCTCCTCCTCCTCCTTCTTCTTCTTCTTCTTCTTCTTCTTCTTCTTCTTCTTCTTCTTCTTTGTCTTCTTCTCCTTCTTCATGTTACTGGGGATTATATCCAAAGGCACTTTGCCACTGAGCTCCATCCCCAAACCTTTATTAGGTTTTTATTTTGAGACAGGGTCCCACTAACTTGCCAGGGCTGAACTCAAACTTGCAATCCTCCTGCCTCAGCCTCCCAACTCACTGGAATTGCAAATGTGTGTCACCCTGCCCAGAAGAAATGATTATTCCAACCCTTCAGCTCCTATACCCTGGTGGGCTGAGAGCTTGCACAAAACACCTTCCTGCTTCCCGCTTCTCCCTCTGAATAGGAATGGCTGCCTGAGCCTGTCACCATTGACTTTGAAGCACAGACATGGTGGGATCCTCACCCACACAATGAGACCAGGTTGACTCAGCATGAATGGTGCCTGACCTCACACTGCTCTGATGGACATGCTCAACTGAGACTCTAGACTTGATTTCCAAGGTGGGCATTGGGGGCGAATGGAAGGGTCTGAATGCATTCAATATGTCCAACATGTCTGAGAAGGATGTGTATTTTGGGAGGAACTGCATGGCCTTAATGCTTGGTGACCCCACCCCCATATTTGCTCTCCAACTCCAAGAAGCATTGAGGGGGATTAGGTCAGGGGGCAGAGCCCCTCTGGAGGCACTGGTGCTCTCATGAGACAGGCCCAAGGAGCACAGGCTCTGTCGTGTGAAACACAGCCACAGGGGATGCCCAGGACACAGAAAGGGGCCCTGTTCAGACCCCAAGGCTGCCAGTGTCATGATCTTGGACTATAAGCCTGTAGAGGGATCAGGAATGTCACTGCCTGTTCTTCAGTCTTGTATCTCTGCAAGGAAATGTCTGAGGCAGTGAACTCTATAGAGAAAAGCTGATTTCCCCCAGGGTTGGTGTGTCTAAGCCATGGAACCTGCCTCAGGCCAGTTCTGGTGAGGGCCTCATGATCTTCCCATGGGCACCACAACAGCTGGGTGTGTGGAGTAAGCATCCCATCTCTAGGCAGGGCAGGCAGGCTATGGCTTCTCTAACAACCCTCCCTGAGCATCACCCAGAGTCCCAGAGCACTCCCATTCTGAGGTCTCTGCACTGACCCAGGGACTTCCCAAAAGGCCAAGCTCCAAAGATGCCCCACCTCCACACAGTGCCTCCCTGCAGAGCAAGCCTTCACTCACAGTGGACCCTGGGGGCAGGCCAACCACACCCATACCACAGCACACTGCCTGAGACCACAGAAGCCACCAAGGACCATATGCTCTTCTTCCCTTCCTTCCCTTCCTGGGACCCAGTACAAGTAGCAGTGGGGTTGCCTTTCTGATGGACAGAGAAAGTGCCAAATGGTCAGTCGCCAATGCACACCTCCTGTTCTGTGCTGGACAAAGAGAATAGAAATGCTCAGTTATGTTTGCTTCACCCAAATCTTCCTGTAGTTCCACCTGGAGCCTGGTTTATGGAAGCCTGCTTTCAGTCTATTCTCCTATGTCTCAAGATTTCTGAGGATACCCACATCTCATCCTTCTCCATTGCTCTCCCTCTAGGCCTGAGGGACAGCTCTGCTCTTCTGTGCCTGTCCATCAGGCTCCCAGGACTGCTTAATGATCAGGATCCAGGTCTTGAGCTAAGAAACACTCCTTGGTCACCTGGGGATTCCACCTGACCTTATCCCATCCTCCCCTCTCCCACTGGTGCCCAGGGGCAACTTTAGCAGGAGACCACACTTTGGAATCACTCGGGTGCCTGTCCCTTCTGCAGCAGGCAGGGAGTGCAGACTGCCCCTGAGTGGGCACCTCAGGGGTTTCTGCCTTCAGTCCATAGCCTGAAACAGGGCTCCAGGCAGCCTCTGCCCTCTGGCCAGGGAACTCCTTTGCATTGCCAGACTGGTGAGGCTTCTGAGGTAGGCCTGCATTCACCAGACCTGCCCAAGGCCTGGGCTCCCTGCCTCTACTGTCAAAGTTCCTTGAGGCCCTCCTGGGCCCACTGGAGCCCTGCACCCACCTGTCAGCTCAGCATCATTTTTGTTTAGCAGCACTAGCATCAATTCAGGTCCAGAAAGTTCTTCCTTGATTCATTTCTATTTTATTTATTTAATTAATTGATTTCTACTGAGATCTGAACACAAGAATATTTACCACTGAGTGACAGCCATATTTTTATTTTATTTTGAGACAAGGTCTTGAAGTTGCAGAGGCTACCATCAAATTTGCATCCTCCTGCCTCAGCCTCCCTGGGATTGTGGATTACAGGCCTGTGCTACCTTCCCAGTGATGCTTTTTAAAGAATTCTCAGCCTCTCATCCTGACTTAGAAGTCACACCTTGGTCAATCATGAAGGTCTCTTCAGTGCTCTTATTTATCTATTCAAATCATACTAAATAAACTTTCATAAAGAAAAAGCCACTACCAGCCATGGTGAGGCCACCCTTGTCTGCAAGTTTTCCTTCCTGGACTTTTAGGGGTGTGCACAGACAAAGGGCCTCAATAGCAACATGGTCCCTCAAGAGGTCATGGAGGCTGTCTAGGCCCTCTACAGCCTTCACCACTAGGCTGGGGCAAGAGTCCTAGTGCTCCAGCAGCAAGGTATGATGACAGAGTGGCCTGAGGACCCTCCACAAGCACCCCACAAAGCAGGGCATGATCTTGAGCCAAAACCCACTGATAAGGCTTCTTCTCCTGGCCAGGCCTCCCACCCCAGCATCAGGGAGGCTGATGCTGAAGAATCCCAAGTTCTGGGAGCCTTACATTCTAGATGAAATATTGGTAATGTTTGTACATTTTAAACAGTGTTTCTCTTATAAGACACATATGGGTAATGGATAAATGTCTAATTGAAACAAGATTTGTCATGGAGTGTACATGCTAATCTGAATAATGAATACAGGGGGTCAGTATATTACTTGCCAGACTTTTGTGTATACTTAAAGTTTTGTACTCCTAATTTAAAATTTGATCACAATATTTGCTATTTTTTGAGGATATTTTAAATATCAGGATTTTCTGGCCCTGATAATTTGCAACTTATTCCTCATCTGTTTTCTCTTTAAAGTAGGTAACAGCAGTAGAAAATTCAAATCTATATATTCTACAATATTTTTGTTTTTTAAGCGGGGGGAAATTGAACCAAGTTTCACACATACTAGGCAAGATCTATGCCACTGAGCTGTTACTCAGAATATGTTTCATTCAGGGTGCCACTAAGTTACCTACATTGGCCTCAAATTTGTGATCCTCCAGCCTTCAACTTGTGAGTGGTTGAGATCACAGGTGTGTGCTACCATGCCTGGCCCACCATGCTCCCCACCCCCATGCATGTACTGTCTCTTAATTCTTTTATGCATAAGCAACAACATTGTACCACCTGTGAATGTCATGATGACTGTATAGACACTCACCTAGGGAAACTCCCTGGACAAAGAGGCCATGGGGAGGTGGGATATGAATGAGCAAAAGATAACTTCAAATGCCCCCAGGAGAGTGGGATGAGGCTCAAACTAATGTTCAGTCAAGTACGGGTTTGCACACACCAGTAGATGGGTGGTCTGTAAATACTTAGCACCCCAGTAGCTGATAGGGAGAAGGCAGCACAGCACAGGTGAGCATAAACCCACCATAGATCAAATCTCAGTCCAGACATGGCTGGATCTGGTCTTGATCTGTGTCAGGGTTTACACACTCAATGCCCCATCTAATGTGCACTGTTGAGTTTTAAATAGAAAATGTGGAGCATGAGGAAAGTGTTCCCTGAATAGGTCTTGCTGTTCAGTCCCTGTATGTCCTCAAGGGAATCTGGAAACAGAACTGGCCTTTGGCCCATCCCTGAGAATGTGCCCTCATAGTGGTCTGATGGTCATAGTTTATGGTCATGTCTTGGCCAATGGCCA
>JAJEJO010032065.1:1268-11520 GCA_020662805.1 Glaucomys volans
GTGAGTAAAATGTTTGCCAGACAGAAATTACAACTGTCTTTTTTTCCAGAATTTTCCACAATAAATATGCATTACTTTAAAAATTGGGAAAAATGTACAGAAAAGGATGGACACTGCAACACTGTCAGATAAAGAGACATACCCCAGTGACCCTGCCACAAGGGACTTCAGCATATGAGTGGGACAGGGCCCAGTTCCTGATGGAAGAGCAACCGGAAGGTGAGCAAATGAAATTGGAACTGGTACGAATTCCTAAAGAATCTGAATATCAGTGTGGCCTTCATGCAGAGTAGTGGCCTATGAAGGTCAGGTGACCAATGGAGTATTAGCTCAGGTCCGGCTCATCGTGGGTCGCTGTACTGGTCCTGTGGTTATTTCCCCAGTTCCAGAATGCATAGCATCCCCACATTGGGAGGGGTGGGGCTGGGGGGATGGGAAGGACCGTAGAATGGGACACATTATTACTTTATATACATGTAGGAAAAAAAATTTTAAAGGAAAAGAAAAGAATCCCCACATTGGTCCCTACTGGTGGAGTGAGGGCTATTATGGTGGAAAAGTTTACCATGGAAACTGTCTCTATCTAGGAAAATATAGAACTAGAAACAATTCCACGTCCTGGAGGGATTGCAGATATTATTGTCACCGTCAAGGACTCGAACGATGCAGGGATGATGATTCCCACCACTTGCCCATTCCTGTTTGATTTGTGCAGAAGACAGAAGACAGCTTAACCAGCAGGGCTCGGTGGCGCAGGCCTTGTGATACCAGCACTTGGGAGGCTGAGGCAGGAGGATCGCGAGTTCAAAGCCAGCCTCAGCAACTTAGCAAGGCCCTAAGCAACTCAGTGAGACCCTGTCTCTAAATAAAATACAAAATAGGGCTGGGGATGTGGCTCAGTGGCCGAGTGCCCCCTGGGTTTGATCTCTGGTACCAAAAAAAAAATAAATAAATAAACCAGAGCTTAACCAGTGGTGACATCAATTGCAGCTATTACACCAGAGATGTGGTTCTGTGCCTGAGCAAATTAGCACATCCCCTGGTTTGCAGCTATTAATTTGGCAAGTATCTTTCCATCTCTGTCCCTAAGGTCCACCAGAAGCAGTTTGCTTTCAGACACCTTCACTGTCCCACCTCAGAGGTATAGCATCTCCCCAGCCCTAGGTCATGATTTAGTCTGCACCTGTGTGGATTGCCTCTCCCTTCTGTAGGATATCACTTACTGATTGCTCTTGGTGAGCAGAAAGAAGCAACTATTCTAGACTCATTGGTAAGATATTTGCCTTTCACGGGGTAGGAAATAAATTTTGTGAAAATTCAGGGACCAAATTTTCCTGCAGTTCAATTCCTTTTAATCAGGAGAGAAACATGTAAAAATTGGTTGAAATCATTTGCTTTGGATTTGGATTTGCATGTCTTTGAGCTTTGGGTTCCCCTTTTTTAGACAAAATTTTGTAGATGAACAAAAAATTAAAGAAAATTCAGGGACCTCAGTGAAATTTCTAGAAATTTCTAGGAGTTCAGTGATGTGGAGCACAATGAGATATCCCTTCTAAGGTGTTGGATTAGTTGTTGCATCTGGCCTCCTCTATAACCGAAAGAGAAATGCAACACTCTTTGAGTCTTGGAGGCAACTATTCCTCATTTACTTTGCTACTCCAGTCCAGTTACCAAGTGACCCAAACTGCTAATTTTGAGTGGGACCCAGAAGAAGGAAAGGCTCTACAACAGGTCCAGGCTGCTACGCAAACTGCTCTGCATTGGGCAGAGCCTGTGGTGTTTGAGGTGTCAGTGGTAGGGATGCTGTTTGGAGCCCTTGGTAGACTATTATGAATCACAGCACAAGTCTTTAGAATTCTAGAGAAACCCTGTCAAGGTCCCTGCTCCAAACCAACTTAGCCATCCACAGATCACTACTCTCTTTTTAAGAGACAGCTCTTAGCCTGCTACTGGGCCATAGTAGAGACAACACTTAAACCTGGGCCACCAAATTACCACACAATCTGAGCTACCCATCATGAACTGGGTTCCTTAATCCAATAAGTCATGAAATTGGGCATGCGTAGCAGCACTCCATCACCAGGGGAAGAGGTGTGTGTGTATGATCAGGCCTGAGCAGGTCCTGGAGGCATAAATATGTTCCATGAAGAACTGCCCAGGTGCCTGTGGTCCCCACTTCAGCTACACTCCCTGCTCTCTCTTTCCCTGCTTGCCCATGGAGCTTCAAGGGCAGTATCCTATTCTTAGGGGACAGATAGATGAGAATGGTGGGAACATAAGGTTAAGAGAATAATTGTATAAATGGGCCCACTGTACTGACCTTCACATGCTTTCTTTGCCAAAAAGCAATTTGCCTGGATCCTGCCTGGCCTAAGTGGACAGGACATGTCACATTCCTCAGCAAAATGAGGGAGGGACACAGGTCAGGCAGGTAGGTAATGAAGAATGGGGATCTAGGGAGGGTGACTACTGGTTATCAAAGAGAGAACAACAGGTTGTTACTATTGTAACCTCTGCACTCCTGCTCCTTCCTGCTCTCAGTCACATATGGGGGAAGAAAGAGAAGACAATCATTAAAAGGGGGGGGGTGATTGGAGCCAGGTGTGGTGGCGCACGCCTGTAATCCAAGCAACTTGGGAGTCTGAGTCAGGAGGATCGCGAGTTCAAAGCCAGCCTCAGCAAAAGTGAGGCCCTAAGCAACTCAGTGAGACCCTGTCTCTAAATAAAATACAAAATAGGGTTGGGGATGTGGCTCAGTGGCTGAGTGTCCCTGAGTTCAATCCCTGGTTCAAAAAAAAAAAAAAAAAAAGGGGGGGGGTGATTGGTGTTTATAAAAAGCAAGTCGTCACAATGAATCAAAATTTTAAAAATAGTTGCACCCCTCCCATAGCTCTCGGCTCTGAGGCCTCACTTCTCTTAGGAAAAGTCTGTCTCTATCACTTTCTTAAATTAAACTTGCTCTCTACACTTGCCTCAGCATCTCTCAGGTGCTTAATCTTCAACACCAGGGAACTAGAACCCGTTCCAGATCTCCAGTGGACTGGTGTCTCTGTGATCAGTTGTCAGAGGAAGAGAAGACAAACAGGCATCACCTGATAGTGGGCAGCTGCGGCACTACAGATCCTTTGGGGACATCCCTGAAGGACACTGTGAAGGCAGATCCTGCCAGTGGGCAACATTTAAGGCATGCACCTGGTTGTTCATTTTTCTTGGGAGAAGAAATGACCAGATGTACAATTATGTGCTGAGTCATGGACTATGGCAATGGTTAGGTGGGATGTGGAAGAAACATGAATGGGAAATTGGTTGCAAGGAAGTCTGGGAAGATGGATGTGGATAGACCTCTCTGGGAGAAAAACATGGAGATATTTTTATCCTGTATGTGTATTCACCAAAGAGTAACTTCAACAGGGAAGGATTTTAATAATTGTGTGGCTAGGATAAGGCATTTTGTGGATACCAGGCAACCTCTTTCCTCAGCCACCCTAGTCATTGCCCAATCAGCTCATGAACAAGGTGTCTGCCATGCATGGAAGTTATGCATGGGCTCAGCCACATGGACTTCTGTGGAGAACCTTGGTTTCTAATTGCCTCATGGCTGTGTTTGTGCTGGGAACTTCCTGTACAAAGGTACAGGTCAAGATGGCCCAGTTGCTATGGTGACACCAGCCTGAGGAGTCTACATGCAAAGGCCTGGAGCTGTATCAGTCGGGACCATGAGCTCAGGCACCAACTCCCGGGAATAGAGAATTCTGATGAGATTCTAATGTCTCATCAGTCCTGCATCCTTCAGATTTCCTGCTTTGCTGAAACTTTCCCACAAATAACCTTTTTTTTTGTTTTTTCCTGTGGTGCTAGGGATTGAACTCAGGGCCTTGTGCATGTGAGGCAAGCATTCTACCAACTGAGCTATATCCTCAGCCCCACACAAATAACCTTTTGATGAAACTTATATAATAAACATGCTGTACTAGCTCTGGGTTATTCACCCTCCATCAGGGGGTGATGATCCACCTGGTCCCAACTTTTTCTATGTGTGTCTGTTTGTCTTTTCTCAATCCCCAATAGCCCCTTACCAGTTTCCTGAATTAACAGCCACAGCTGAGACATGGGGCTGCGGCAGACTTCTACTCACCAAGACTGACCTGGGAAGGCTACCACTGAGTGTTCCATACTCACCAAGACTGACCTGGGAAGACTACCATTGAGTGCTCCATCTGCCAGTAGCAGAGGCCATCACCAAGCTCCAAAATGGTACCATTCCCTGGGGGAAACCAGCAAGTTACCTGGTGGTAACTTGGTTATATTGGACTGCTTTTCCATCATGGAAAGGAAGGATTTTGTCTTTACTGGAACAGATATCTATCCTGGATACAGATTTTCCTTCCCTGCACACACTGCTTCTACCAAAACTACCGTCTGTGTGGTTCCAAGGTGTTTTATCCACCATCATGGATTACTTCTGATTTAGGAACTTGCTCTGCAGCAAACAAAGAGCAGTAATGGGCTTGTGCTCATGGAATGTGCTAGTCTTACCAAATTTCCCACCCTCCTGGAGCAATTGGCTTTATCGACCTTTTGAAGATTCAGGGTGCCAACTGGGTAGCAATACATTGTAGGGTTGGGACAATGTTCTGCGTCCTAATTGCTTAGTGCTCGGCAGAGATGGGCATCAGTCTGAAGTTCCACTGGCTTTCTTCTCCTGATGTGGAACCACTGTCCATGAGCTGTAGGGTAATTGGGGTCCTAGCATCATTACACCATGGCCAAGGTGGAGCCTCCATTCTGTGAGTGGGGTTGAGGTAGAAGAAGGGAGGCCACCTCTCCACATCACTTGTCTGGGCCTTAACCTCAGCAACAGGGCTGGTGCAGAACGAGAAATGTTGAAGTTCTGTTCCTCTGGGAAAATAAACCCTCTGACTGGGAACTGAGGGCAAAGGCTGCGGAGTTTACAGAGTAGTTTGCCCTCTGAGCTGCGAATGGAGAGGGAACAATGGTGGTTCAAATACCACAACTCAACTTACTTACTGAGCCTTCATATTTTTCTCTTCTTTCCTTTTTTCTTTTTCAGTACTGGGAATTGAACCCAGGAGTGCTTTACCACTGAGCTGCATCTCCAGAACATTTTTGTTTGTTTGTTTTTAAATTTGAGATGGGGCCTTGCTAAGTTGCTGAGGCTGGCCTAAAACTTGTGATCCTTCTGATTCAGTCTCCAGAGTCCCTGGGATTATAGGCATGTGCCACCACACTGGTCTTCCCATAGATTTTCGTGAACAATGTTTCTTCTTCGGCTTTTGGCTCTCAGGCCCATATTCAGAGGCTTTAAATTTTTTTTTTTAAATAAATCTCATCAGCATCACTGGAGGCCAGTCTGTTGAGCCCCTCACACTGCTGTGCCGAAGACCTGATCTCTTCCACTGTTTCGAAGTTGCCTCTTGATTTGGTGCTCATTCCCACCCCCCCTCCCTTCCTTCCTTCCTCCCTCCCTCCTCTCTCTCTTTCTTGGCACCAAGGATTACATCCACTGAGTCACATCCCCAGTTCTTTTTATTTTTCATTTAGAGACGGGGTATCACTAGGTTGCTTAGGGTCTTGCTAAATTGCCAAGGGCTGAGGCTGGCCTTGAACTTGCAATCCTCCTTCCTCAGCCTCCTGAGCTGCTGGGATTACAGGGCTGTGCCACTGTGCCCTGATGGTGATCATTTTGTTGCTGTAAACCTTAGTCTATTTTCCAGAGTTCCATCAGTTTATTCTGACACGTTTTGCTCACTTTCTGCAGCATTTTTGTGGACGGCTGGGCCCTTGGAGCTCCAATTCTCTCATCTTTGCTGACATCACTCATATATCTGTCTGTCTGTCTATCTATATCTATCTATCTATCTATATGTATATATTTAACCAAATATTTTCTTTTCCCCTCTCTTTTATTCCCTAACATAAAATATATTAACAATAGTTCACTTTATATTACTGAGTTTGAATCACAGGATATCAAAGGAGAAAAATAAGTATCACCCTAGGACTTGGCATCCTCCTCTGGAGAAAGGGTTCACGTGTTTACAATTGTACCTGGGTTAGTTCTATCATATTAGGCACAAGTGTGGTTTCGTGATCATCTTTACTTGAAGATTAAGTGGGTTGAAGGAGAAGGAAGGGTATGGGTACCAGGTTGAGAAGGGGTCAGTTACCTCGATCTTTTTGATGTTTCATCCTGGTGAGGCTATGCTCCCAGTTGTTCTATCAAACACACATGTCACTCATGGTGCTATGGATGTGTTTTGAGGATGCGATTAAATCCATAACTGGTGGATTTTAAGCAAAGGAAATTAATCTTGATAATCTAGTGGGACTGGTCTAATCAGTTGCAGAGCAGGGGCTGACGCTTTCTGAGATGAGAAGAAATTCTACCTGAAACATGTGTTTCAGATCTCCAAAATGTTCACTTCTGAATTCCCTACGACATGTGACTATGTCAGAGGAGAATTAAAACTGCGGATGGAGGGGCTGGGGTTGCGGCTCAGTGGTAAAGTGCTTGTCTCGCATGTGTGAGGCACTGGGTTCGATCCTCAAAAGTATTATGTCCATCTACAACTAAAAAAATATGTTTTAAAAAATTGCAGATGGAATTAAGGTTGCTAAGCTGACTCTGAGAGAAGTGAACTTCTGAATGTTCCCCCCAAAGTTCATGTGTTGGAAACTTAATCCCCAAGGCAATAATGCTGAGAGATGGGACCTCTAAGAGGTGATTAGTTCGTGAGGGCTCTGCCCTCATTCATGGATTAGTCCTGCTATCACAGGAGTGAGTTAGCTACTGTGCAAGTGATTCCTGATAAAAGGACATGGCCTTCTTCTCCTCTCTCATACTCTCTTGCCCTTCCAGTTTGTCATGGGATGATGCAGCAACTCACCAGATACAGGCCTCTCAGGTTCAGACTTGTCAACCTCCAGAACTATAAGGAATAAACCTATAAACCTCTGTTTTTAATAAACTCCCCAGTCTCTGATATTGTGTTATAGCAATAGAAAACAGACTAAGACAAGAAGTCACTTTGGATTATGTGGTCAAGGGAGATGCTGTCACAGGTTCCTAAAGTTAGAAGGGGAGGCAGACGGACACAGTCAGAGAGAGGAGCTAAACCCTGACTTTGAAGAAGGAGAATCAGGGCAGGGGTGGAGGAATTTGAGCAGCCTCTAGAACCTGGGACAGGCGAGGAGACAGGTGCTTCCCAGGCAGTTAGGATGACAGGTCCACTCTGGGCCAGCAAGGCTTGAGTTGAACTTCTGGAACACAGAACTGTAATACAATAAAGTTGTGTCCTTTTAAGCCACTGTATAGTTTCCTATAGCTACTTTAACATTTTGGCATAAGCACGGTAGCTTAGAACAATGAATATTTATTCTCTCAAAATTGTGGAGGACTGAAGGTCAAAAATCACGCTCCCTCCTGAGACTCTAGGGGAGATTCCGTTCTCCTCCTGCAGTTCCTATAGCTGTTGACATTCTGTAACTGTGGTTCCTCTCTTGTAAGGATACTAGTTATTGAATTTAGGACCCACTTGGATAATCCAGGATGAGCCCATCTCAAGAACTTAATTATATCAGCAAAGACCATTTTTTCCCCCAAATAACATTATCATTGTATTTATTCCAGCTATGCCATCAAAATATCTTAGACTGGAGGGCAGATGCTTATTTTTCTCAGTGCTAGAGTCTGGAGAATCCTAGATCAGAGCTCCAGTAGAGTCAGTGTCTGATGAGGGCTGCTTCCTGGTTCAAAGGTGATCTTCTTGCTGTGTCTCATGTGGCAGAGGGACAAGGCAGCTCTCTGGAGCACTACTCCCAATCATGAGAGCTTCTCTCCTGTGACCTAATGACCTACCAAAAGGTCCCACCTCCTGATACATCACCTTGGTGATTAGGTTTCAATACATGAATTCAGAGGTAGGAGAATGCAGCATTCAGATGATAGCAGTGACATTCACAGAATCCACATTTGACATGGACATTCTCAGGGGGGGTCTTCTTTCAGCCTATCAGCTGCACCTTTTGTGGTAATTATGGCTGCTGAAAACCTCACAGAGGACACTAGCTTTAGCCTGTGCCGAGTTCCAGTCATACTTTCTAATATCTGCCCAGATTTCAGACTTGCCTCGCCAGCCTCCCCAGTGCATCAGCCAGTTACTGTAATAAATCTTTTTCTATAAATCTCCTACAAGTTTGCTTTTGTGGTTGAACTGATATGATACACCTGTGTAAATGTCAGCCTGATAAAGATATAGAACATTTCCAACTCCCCAGATATTCCCACATCCCTCTTTTAAGTTCACCTTGTTCCCACTCCCTCTCCAAGGCCAACACTTCCTGACTTCTATCACCATTCATTAGTGTTGTGTATCGTGGAGCTTCATACAGATGGAATCGTGTAGCATGCTTTTTTTTATGTCAGGTAAAATATCATAATTTTGCTGGATGCAGTGACGCACATCTGTAATCTCAGTGACTCTGGAGATTGAGGCAGGAGAACTGCAGGTACAAGGCCAGCCTCAGCAATTTAGCAAGACTCTAAGCAACTTAGTGAAACCCTGTCTCAAAATAAAGAATAAAAAGGGTTGGGGATGTGGCTGAGAGGTAAAGCACCTCTGGGTTCAATCCCCAGTACCAAAAATAAAAAAATTTAAAAAATTAAAAAAAGAAAGAAAAATTCCATGGTAATTTTGAGTTTGTGATACTACTTGTATCAGTTGATTGTTCCTTTTTTAAAAAGCATTGTTAATATTTGAACTTTTTATTTTTATTTTTTAAATTATTTATTAGTTTTGAGATGCAGTTTCACCATATTGCCCAGGCGAGCCTTGAGCTCCTGGGCTCAAGAGACTGGGTAGCTGGGTCTATAGGCACTAATCACAGAGCCTGGCTCAAATTCTTTATTTTCAACTGTGGTGAAATACACATAATATAAAATGCACCATCTCAGCCATTTTCAAGAATGCAGTTCAGTAGTGATAGGCACATTCACATTGCTCTATGACAAATCTCTAGAACACTTCTGCAAAACTGAAACTCTGCACTCATTACACAGCGCTCTCCATTCCCCACGCCCAGGCCCTCTCTCTGCCTCTATGAATTTGACTGCTCTAACTTCCTCATGTGAGTGGAATCATATAGTATGGGAGGTTTTGGCAACTGGTTCATCTTGTTTAGCATCAGGTCCTCAAGGTTCATTCATGTGGTAGCGTGTGTGAGAATTTCCTTCCTTTTTAAGGATGAACAATATTCCATTGTATGTATAGGGTTGCATTTCCTTTATTTGTTCATCTGTCAAGAGACACTTGGGTTGCTTCCACATGTGAGCTGTCATGAATAATAATGCTGTGAACATGGGTGGACAAATATCTTGTCCACCAGATTCTGCTTTCAGTTTTTCTAAGTTTATACCCAGAAGTGGAATAGCTATATTATGTGCTATTTCTATTTTTTTAAAGAACCCCACTTTTCTGTATAGCAGAACTATTTTATATCCCAACCAGCAGCACAAGTTTCCAATTTATCCATATCCTTGCCAACACTTGTTATTTTCCATTTTTTTGATAGTAGCCATCCTGATGGGTATGAGGTAGTATCTCCTTGATTGTGGTTTTCCTTTCCTTTTATTGCTGAATAATATTCCATTGCATGAAAACTGTTAGCTTATTCATCCTCTTATTTGTGCACTTTGTGTTGTTCCTAATTTTTTTTTTGCTATTATGAATATTCATGTGCAAGTCTTTTTGTAGAGATTGATTTTTATTTCTATAGTATAAATACCTAGGAATAAAATTACTGTGGGCTGGGCTTGTGGCTCAGTGGTGGAGCACTTGCCTAGCATGGGTGAGGCACTAGGGTTTGATCCTCAGCACCACATACAAAACTGAATAAAGTTATTATTAAAAAATTCACTTAAAATTACTGTGTCTTAGAATATATATGTATATATTTATATATTTAATTATATATATTTAATTTTATGAGAGACTTTCAAAATGGTTTCTTTCTGATGTGTTGGTTAAAATCTTTTGCCATCTTTTTATTTGGGTTCTCATTTTATTGGGTTGGATTTATTTTATTTGGGTTGGTTTGTAGGGTTTCTTTATATATGCTAGATCCAATCTTATGACTAGTATATGCATGGGAGATCAATTTGCATCTTTATTTCCGCCAGTTTGGGTCCTTATATTTTAAACTTATATCTCTTTTACATAACATATGTTTGGGG
>JAJEJO010032083.1:0-26144 GCA_020662805.1 Glaucomys volans
TAATGACTACCCATGCTTCCTGAACCATGTTCATCTGTACCTGCCCAGTATTTTTCATGTGATATATATATTTGAATTTAATGTATATACTGTTTCAATATCTGCTTTTTCACACATGAGAGTATAATATAGATTATGGACATAGATGTATAGATATTCTTGAATTTCCTTTCATGTCATTAAATATTCTTCTACAGTACTTTCTATGGCTGTTTATTATTCTGGTGTATGAGTGAGCTAAATACAAAGATAGATCAATATATGTACACATCCCTATTTGTTTTTAGATCCAGATATGTCAATTTGTTTTTGCATATTTCATCTTTGTTGAATATCTGGGTGACTGTAACATTTTTTTCTTATCTTAATCAAGTTGCCAAGAATATGATAGTGCATAAATCTTTACATTCACTATTTCCTGAACAAATGTTGTTCAGGAATTTCTCCATTATTTTCATTAATTTCTCCATTATTAAAGTGGACAAATGAAAGTTTGTGGAGGTTTAAAAATCTGTGTGTGGTTGGCCATCAATAAATGATCATCCATAAAGATAATACCATTTTATCTAAGGACTTGGGGAGGACTTGGACAAGAGGACAAATTTCTGTCCTCTGTACTCTGCATTATAATCACATCAGCACTCCTAGTATTTAATCAGGGTAGTGGAGATTTTTTGTTTTATTGATTTTAAAACTTTCTATGAATATTATCGAAATAGAAACTTTTTAAAATTTTACTGGTTAGGAAAGGAATCAAAATCATTCCTAATCCTACCTCTTGACAAAAGAAACCTTTGAAACATCATTGAAGCATTTAAAACATGTATACAATTAACTAATACCTCCAAAAACGTAATATAGAATGTATTTCATTTTCAACATTTCAGTTCTTACATTCCAAATTATTAAATGTAAATGTATAATTTTGCTTTTGCTTAATATTCTAATTTATGAATGAGCTATGATTTCTAAAATCCAACCCCTTTATTTTCAAGTGGTTCTGGCTCTATCCTAGTTAGATCAAAGTTACAGGTAATACATTTGTAGGAGAATATTTGCTGACATTTACGGATATTATATATATCCTTATATACCTTGCTATCTGTTGACAAATACTTTTTTCATATAATTTATGTCCATCTACAACATACAAGTGTTCATAATTCCTTGTTTGATTTGTTGAGTTACCATTTTAGGTTATGAGGAAATTGATTAGGTTTGTGGATTTTTTAATTTATAAGAGCACTGCTTTAAAAAGAGGTCACAAATATTAAATATATACAACAATTACCTTAAAGAAAATATTTATGCCTTTGAAGGCTTTGCCTATTTATACATTTTAAAACAACTTAAATCATACGAATGTATTCTGCATAAATTTATATTCCATATATTTATATTGATGTATTCTCTCAAAATTTCTCTTTCAATACATTGTAAATACATCTAAAACTTCTTTTTCTTCTCTTTTTTTGAGGCTCATGCAACAGAAATTTATTTTACCATAATTCTGGAGACTAGAAGTCCAAGATCATCATATAAGCAGGTTTGGTTTTGGTGTCTTCTGAACTTTTCTCTGTGCATTCATACCCTCTGATATCTCCTTGAAGCTCCATATTTCATCTTTTTCCCCAGGGCTCCTTTTCAACATTTTTATTGGTGTATTTTAGTTGTACATAATGATAAAATTTTTTGTTATATATTTGTACATGCACACATTATAAGAGTATAATTTGGCCAGTATCACTCTCCAATACTCCCTCTCTCCATTTCCATCTCCCATCCCTGGTCCCTTTGCTCCACTGATCTCTCTTTGATTTTCATGAGATTTGCCCCCACCTTTCTTTTGTTTTTCCCTCTCTGGCTTCCACATGAGAGAAAACATACAACCCTAGGAGTTTGATTTAGTTCACATAACATGATGGTCTCTAGTTCCATCTATTTGACTGCAAATGACATAATTTCATTTTTCTTTATGGCTGAATAAAACTCCATTGTCTACGTATATCACATTTCATACGTTGATAGATACCTAGGCTGGTTCCAGAGTTTGGCTGTTGTGAATTGTGCTGCTGTAATAATGGGTATGCATGTATCAATATAGTATGATGACTTTAATTCTTTAGGATAGATACTAAGGAGTGGTATAGCTGGGTCATATAGTGTTTCCATGCCTGGTCTATTGACGAACCTCCACACTGCTTTCCCTGGTGGTTGTATTAATTTATAATCCCACTAACAGTGTGAAAGTGTAAAAAAAAAATTCTATTAAACATTCTCCCATAACTCCTTGCCATTTTATGTGTGGATCAGAATTTTTAAAATACATTTCTTTACTTTGAACTTTAGGTTCTAAATTTTCCCCAGTAAACTCAAGTCTGTGTTGAATAATTTTATAGTAGCACTCTTGTAATATTACTTAAGATAAATACCTAAAAGTACAATTGAAAAGTGGAAGTCTTTTAGAGTTCTTTACTCTGTCAAGAAGAATTCATACCAATACATTACTGGTACATTAGAAGAAATTGCATTTTCCTGTACAAGTTCCTTCCCAGGTATCATACACTATTGTTTTACCAATATTATGGTATTGAAACCATGCCTTATTTGTTTTGCTTTCTTGTTTTTTTTAAGTTTTGCTTGCAATTCAAATAATATGAGTTCATTTATAGAAGAAATTAGCATTGATAGGCAAATATGGAAAATAAAAAACACTTGATATTCTCGTATTTGTGTATAATAATTGTCAACCTTTTGGTCTTCCATAGATCTATTATGATAGGTTTAGTCTTCATTTGGCCTTAAGTTTTGATGAATTTTTCCTCATTCAAACCAAATTTTCCCTCATTCAAATGAAAGATGCTAGGAATAATCTGATGCACCAATCATTGCATTAATTCAGTATTATTTCCTGAGTAAATATTCTTGCAAAAACATTTAGCATATCCCATTATTTGCATGTAGTATATAACTTGATTTTTTCTTTTTTTGCGGTACTGGGGATTGAACCCAGGGCCTTGTGCATGCAAGGCAAGCACTCTACCAACTGAAATATGTCCTCAGCCTTTAACTTAATTTTTATACACTTTATTAAATAGGCAATAAATGTTCATTACAAAATATCAATGATTTCTGATTATAAATAATGGAATTTAAAACTGCCTACAACTCTATTCTTAGTGAAGCTTTAAATATTCTTGCCAATACCTTTCCAGAAGAAAATAATATTCATATTATTTGCATTTTATACTTTATATACACTTCTTATATATAAAATATCAAAGCATGCTTCACATCTTTACATTGTTTCAGAGTCTTTACTCAGTAATAAATAGCCATCTGACATTTTCATGTTTATTTTCTCACATCATTCACAAATGTCTTTTGACCTTTATTGTGTCTATGAATTGACTCTTTTTTCCTAGTGTCATAAATGTATTTATTCTTGGTTCTTCTATAATTTCAAATCATTGAGTTGACTACCTTTTACCTAAATGTATAGTCACATCTTCAATAGCTTCCGTAGCAAATGCTTCTAGAAGAAAACCAAAAATATGTATTTTTAAGAATTTATATTTTGTGATTAATTTTCCACTTTTAAAGTTGAGTCAGCTTCCACTATTACTGTGATATTGTAGTCTAAAAGTGTATATACTTCTATGCACATAATTGAACTGAATATTAGAATTTACTTTAATTTTCTATATTTTGAGTGGATAAAATACAATTCTTACTTTTAAATTTTACTTGTAAAAAATTAATTTTACTTGTAATAACATTTTTCTTTTATCTCTCTTTGGTAGGCAAACAAATCCTAGAAAAAATATCATAATGTATTGTTATATAGAGGGAAGAACATGGAACGTAAGTATAGCCTTACCACTGGGTAAAAACTACATTTAAAACCGGGCGTGGTGGTGCACGCCTGTAATCCTAGCATCTTGGGAGGCTGAGGCAGGAGGATCACGGGTTCAAAGCCAGCCTCAGCACGGGCACGGTGCTAAGCAACTCAGTGAGACCCTGTTCTAAATAAAATACAAAATAGGGCTGGGGATGTGGCTCAGTGGCTGAGTACCCCTGAGTTCAATCCCTGGTTCCCCCTCAAAAAAACAAAAAAAAATCTTCCTTTAAATTCTACTCTATGACTCTTCACACTTATATATGTAAAGATAAATGCTATATATATATTTTTCATGAGATCTGTCCCTAATATATATAGTACATATAATTATGTTTATAATGTACAAATATATAATTATATATTTATAGTTTATAATTATTATAAATTATATATATATTAGGGCTCTCCAGAGAAACAGAACCAGTAGGGCTATATGATATATGAGGATATTTATTTTAGGAATTGGTCTGCATGGTTGTAAAGGATAATAAGTTCAGCAATCTGTTGTCTGCAAGCTGGAGAATCAGAAAAGATGGAGAGAGAAGGCAGTCTAATAGGAGTGGGGATCATGGGCATTTGGGCCACTTTTTCATGTAAATTACTTGGGCCTTCACATATATACCTGAACATTTCTATTTGCTGATGGAACATTGCCTTGCATACACAGCTTTATAAATTGGTAAGTCAGATATAACTCAGATCATGATGGGCATCTCAGTTCATATGGTTACTTGGTGCCCCTTGGCCAAGTGTTTGGTTTATACCAAGGTCCAATAACAGTCCAAGAGTTACCTCTATAAAGGAGAGTATCTTCCAGTCTTGTATGACAATTCATGTACAGGGCCTGCCAAAGGCTCCAAATAGCATCTCTATCTGCCACTGATTCTGCAAGCATCATTAGATTGGCTATATTCATATGGCCCAAATGACAAAGCAGCCTGAAGCTGTTACAGAGGCTTCTCCTCTTCTGGACCCCACTCAAAACTAGCACCTCTTCAGGTCAATTGATAAATAGGCCAGAGTAACATACCCAAATAAGGAATGTGTCACTTCTAAAATCCAAATAGGTCCACTAGCCATTGTGCCCCTTGTAGAAGGGGCCAGATGCAACAATACATCTCCAACCTCAGAAGGGATATCTCAATATGCTTCACACCTTGAACTCCTAGAAGTTTAACTAAAGTAGAAGGCCCTTGAATTTCAGATTTATTTCCCACCCTCTGACAGACAAATGTCCTACCAATAAGTCTAAATCAGCTGCTACTTTTCACTCACTAGAGGCAGTCAACATAATGTCATCAATGTAATGGATCAATGAGAGATCCTGCAGAAGAAAAAGATGATAAAGATCCTTTTTTTTTTTTGCAGTGCTGGGGTTGAACTCAGGGCAGGTCCTTGTGCTTGCGAGGCAGGCACTCTACCAACTAAGCTATACCTCCAGCCTGATAAAGATCCTTTTGAATTAAGTTCTGATATAGGATTTCACAGCTGATATACCCTTGAGGTAGGACAGTGAGGTTGTTGCTGGCAAGACTGCAAGCAAATTCCCTTTGGTGGGTCTTGTGAACATAGAGAAAAAAGGCACTTGCCAGATCAATAGCTGCATGCCACGTACCAAAGGATGTGTTAATTTGTTCATGTAATGAAATCACATTCTGGTAAAGAAGATGAAATGAATTCACCATTTGATTAAGCCTATGATAATTTACTGTTACTTTTCAGCATTCATTTGTCCTCTACATAGCCAAATAGGAGAGTTGAATAGAAATGTGGTGAAAATCACCAACTCTACCTCTTTCAAGTTCTTGATGGAGACACTAATATATGAAATCCTTCTTGGGATAAATATTGCATTCAATTTATTTTTTTTTTTCAGTTGAAACAGTTCTAATGGCTTTCATTTAACCATTTCTATCATAATAGTTCTCATTCCACAGGTCAGGGAGCCAATATGGGGCTTCTGCCAGTTGCTAATTATGTCTACTTCAATTATGCATTCTAGAACTGGAGAAATAACCATGGATGGATCTAGGAACACACTAGATCCACAGTGATATGTACCTAGAGCAAAAACTCCTTCAATCACCTGACCCTACTCTGATTGGAGAGCCTCAGTAATATTTTGGGTGTCCTGGATCAGTGTCAGTTCAGAGCCAGTGTCAAGTCATCCCTGAGAGGTATAATTATTTCTTTTTCCCTAATGCAAAGTTACTTTGGTTAAAAGCTGTAGGTCCCTGTAAGTAAACTGGAAGAACTATTATAACTTTTTTGTAATGTACTGGAGTCTTTCCTCAAAGGAATCCAGTCTTCCCTTTCATCAAAGTATTCTGAGTCTGTAATTTGGCTCAATCCTTGGAAATGATTAAGGGGCATGTTGTGACTGTCTTTATAATTCAGTTTAGACCTCTGTTCACTTTACCTAGAACATTTTTGCTTATACAAATTAAGTAAGAATTTAGTAAGCATGCTATCTATTTCACTTCTGGAAACACCATGGTCAGCCAATGTCACAGGTTTATGTGGATCAGATTGCTGCTTTGACTCTGATGTGTATTAGGGTAGTCATACCCACCATACATTTGCTGGTTGAGTGCTGCCACTTGGCCCCTGCCACCATGGGATGCAATAGCTCCTGTTGGATTTGTTTTTCAAGTCAGTGACTATGGTTATTATTGTGAGGTCTGGCCTCCAATGAAGAGAATCACAGAGCTCTTCAAGGATGCTGGGGCTCCCCTCACAAATTAATCCCTGTGGTGTTGGTGAAAGATATGTCTTCTGAACCCTCTTAGCATGGTTGATAATCCACTGTAGCATTTCAGTCTTCCTAAGACTTTGAATTCCTTCCTATACATTAAAGCAAGACATGCCCAGCATTTCCAATTCACTCATGATTGGATTTTATGGGAATTGGCTATCTTTTCATCCATATTTCATCTATTCCACCAAACAGATTAGTAGAGACATTTATAATTCCCTGAGAAGCAACATAAATGCATAATCTGCATATATCAATAAATTCAGTCTGATCCAACTTTATTTTCCTTCCACCATTATTCCACACCCTTAGTGCACATTCTCACACGTTTCCAGAAATATAATCTATATAAACTAGGAAATTCAAGTAATTATTTTAGTGCAGTATAATTCCTAATAGGTTATACATTGTACCTCATCTTTAGGGACCTGCTGGAACTTGTGTCTAATTCTACATATAGAAGCAAAGGGGCATGGTGGGTCCTGAGAATAATCAGAATTGTCTTACATGGCAACTACCCCCAGGAAGGCCATTGCCATCTCATCAGGCAGTACAGACTTAACCCCCTCAGACTGAGGTGGAAAGGTTGATGCCACTGTGGGTTGGATGGACACTTCCATTGAAAGCAGGACAATGACTGCAAAGAATACCTCATCCAAATTTATGGATTCAGTGCCCCTAATTTCATCAGAGTCTTCTCACATTCCTCCCTCCCAATTTACAATTCTAATTCTCTCCAATCTATGTCCTCATTTTAACACTAGATACTCTGCAAGCCTGGAAGCTCAACTTGGATTGTATTTCAGCCAATTGCAGAATGAGGACCTGCATTTAATTTTCAACATTTTCAACCTTGTGGCTAAAGATGTTACAGTTATCTCTCAGGGCACACCCAATCATTTATATGATTGTTGACCTGAAAATTCAAATTCTTTGGCTCAACATTTTATTTTACTATTTTTCCAGTGACATTAGTAGCACTAACTAACATTACAATCCATAGTTTTCCAAAAATGTTCAAAAGTATCATATTTGGAATCACTTAGCTCCTTGGTTGATTAGAAGTATCCAATACAGATATTGTGCATGTATCTATAAACAGTTCATGCCAATGATTATTGGTGTTCTCCTTACTACTGAAAATAAAGTCATTAGTGTCTTTAAATATACTCAGATTAGACTGCCAATTTCAGAAACCCAGAACCAATTTAGAAATATTATCCTTAAAATTATATTCTTCTGGGACCACTCTTGGTACCAAAATCTATGTTAGTTAGGGTTCTCCAAAGAAATAGAACCAATAGGAAATAGATTTTATGGGAATTGGTTCATGTGATAATGGAGACAGAGAAATCCCACCATCAGCTCTCTGCAAGCTGGAGGACCAGTAAAGCCAGTGGTACAATTTAGTTTGAATCTGAAAACCTGAGAATCAGGTGATCTCAGGGTGTAAGTCCCCAAATCCAAAGGCTTAAGAACCAATAGTACTAATGTTCTATGGCAGGAAAAGATGAATGTCCCAGATAAAGTAAAGAGAGTGAATTCACCCTTCCTCTACCTTTTTGTTCTATTTGTGTACTCAGTGGATTGGATGTTACCCAGCGATATTGGGAAAACAAACTTTTTGATTCATTCTACCAAGTCAAATGCTTATCTCTTCTGGAGATTTCCTTACAAGCATACTAAGAAATAACGTTTTATCAACTATCTGGATTATTCTTTAGCCCAGGCAAATTGATACCTAAAATTAACAATTACAATCTTGAATCAACAACTTTAATATATATCTTAAACATACCCAAAGACAACAGGATGAAGTAAATAAGACTAGTAAATAAGAGATAAATAGAATGGAGAACAGAAAAGCAATGAAGAAATTAAATGTAGTCAAGACTTGGGTCTTTGAAAAGACAATAAGAATGGATAAACTTTTAGCCAGAGAGAAATATGAAATAAAAAAGGGTATTACTACCAATTTTATAAAAATGTTAAAATTATTAAAAGAGACTACTATGAAATGGACAGATTTTTAGAATTGTTCACTTACCAAGACTAAAACATGAAGAAATAGAAAAACTGAACAGACCCATAACTATCATGGAAGTTGAATCAGTACTTAAATCTTCCCAACAGAAAAGTCCAAGACAAATTGACCAGGGGAGAATTATATCAAATATTTAAAAAGGAATTAATCCTACTCCTCAAATCCTTCCAAATAACTGAAGAGGAAGAAACATTTTTAAACTCATGCTACAAGAGAAGTATTATCCTGATACCCAAATCAGACAAAGGTGTTTTAAGAATAGAAAATCACACACTGATATTCATGATGAGTAGCAAGGTAAAAATTCTTAACCCATTTTGTGCTGTCACCCCAGACGCAGAAAACCTCTAAATGCTTAAATTGATCAGCAAATATACCACTTATGCTAACTTTAAAATAATATGTTTTCAGGGGTCTCTTTTGAGAAAATAATATATGAAAGTATATTTAAAGACTATATAAGCTCTAGACTATGGTTTCTGATCTATTTTATGCACCTGTGTCAATATTGTTGAAATATTTGCAGAAAAACTTTGGACTTAATGGACTAAGAAAAATACTAGCAAATTAATTCAATAGCACATTAAAAGGATTATACAATATGACAGAATTGGATTTATTCCTGGAATACAAATTTATGAAACATATGAAAATCAATAAATGTGGTATACCATATTAACAGAATAAAGGATAAAAACTGCATGATACTCTCAGTTGATGCAGATAAATCATGTGCCAAAATTCAGCATCCTCTCAGAATAAAAACACTTTACAAACTAGAAATGGAAGAAAATTAGCTCACCTTATCAGAAGTCATGTATAAAAGCCCACAATTAATACAATAGTAAATAGGGAAAAACTGAAAACTTTTCCCCAAATCATATGAAAAATATGAGGGTGCTCACTCTTGCTACTTCTATTCAACAAAGCAGTGGAAGAGGGATTAGCTGAAAAAAAGAAAAAAAGTGGAAGAAAGGATAATTAAAATTGAAAAGAAAAAATAAAATTATTATTTATTATTATAAAATTCACAGGTGACAATATTCTTACATCTAAGGAACTCTAAAAATTCCACTGAAAACCTGTTATAAATAATGCAACAAAATTACAGCATGCAAAATAAACACAGGAAAGTCAGTTACATTTCTATGCATTAAGAATGAAAAAACTAAAAAGGAAACTAAGACAATAATGATATTTGCATTATCATACAAAAGTATAAAATGCTTAAAATGAATTTAGTGAAAGAGGCAAAAGACTTTAAACTGAAAACACAACATTTTTGAAAGACAAAAGAGAAAAAATAAGTGGAAAGATCCCATGTTCATGGATGGGAAGAGTTGATATTGTTGTCAGTATTACCCAATCCACAATTGCAATATAATCCCTATCAAAATTCCAGCACTGGTGTTTGCAGGAATAGGAAACCATCCTAAAATCCATAGGAGATTGAGAGATCCCCAAGTAGCTAAAATATTTTTGAAAAAGAAAAACAAAATGAAAACATCACATTTTCTAATTTCAAAATATACTACAGTGCTACAATAATTAAAATGGTGTGCCATTGGCTTAAAAAGACATAGACCAATGACATATAATAGAGAGTCCAGAAATAAATCCTTACACATATGATCAAATTATTTCTAAATTGGTATTACCATTTTATATGAAAAGGATAGTCTTTTCAACAAAGGGTATTGGGAAAACTAGATATCCACATACAAAAGAATCAGATTGTATCCCTACCTTATACCATGTACAAAAATTAACCCAATATGGAGTACAGATTTAAATATAAGAGTTAAACCTGTGAAACTTTTAGAAGAAAAGTTTTTACAAACTATAAAACTTTTATGCTTATAGGGGAAAAGCTTCATGACACTGGATTGGGAAATGATTTATTGGATGTGACACCAATAACCTAGGCAACAAAAGTAAAAATGTCAGTCTACATCAAAATTAAAAATTTTATACATCAAAGACTTTATCAACATAGTGAAAAGACAACCTGCAGAACAGAATGAAATATTTGCTAATCATACATCTGATGAGTTAATATGCGGAATATATAAAGAACTACAACTCAACAATCACAAAAAGTAAACAAAAAAAGATAAGTAAAGGACTTGAATTTCATTTTTGCAAAAGCACACAAATAGCAAATAAGCTTATAAAAAGTGCTCAACATCACTAATCACGGGAAAAATCAATCAAAACCACAATGAAATTCCATTTCACATCCATTGAGCTAGTTATTGGGAAACATGCATGGGTGCACACACACACACACACACACACACACACACACTAACAAGTGTTGACAAAGATGGGGAGAAATTGGAACCCTTGTCCAATGCTGATGAGAATGTAATATGGTACAGTTGATATGTACAATCAATGTAAAATCTATGCAGTTTGGAAATTCCTTAAAAAGTTAAAAATAGAATTATATGATTATTATTATTAATATATGATATGTGATAATTCCACTTCTGGGTAGATATCCAAAATAAAACAGGGATTTATCATGAGTCATAATAATCAAATGGTGGAAGTAGTCCAACTATCTATTGATGAATGAATAATGTTACCTTCCTGTTACTGTAACATATACCAAAGATAAATCAATTTAAGAAGAGGAAAATTATATTTTAGTTCACAGTTTTGGAGGTTTAAATCCAGGGTCAGTTGACCTCATTGCTTTTGGGCTTTTAGGGAGTCAGTGTTTCATGGAGGGGTGCATGACAGAGGAAGCTGCTCACCTCATGGTGGCCAGAAAGCAAAGAAAGAAAATGGAGGGGCCAGGGTCTCACTATCCCCTTCAAGGGCATTGCCACCATATGACTGAAAGATTTCCAACTAGGCCCCACCTCTTAATGGTACTAGCACCTACAAATTGCATCATGGGCTAAGGACCAAACCAAAGCAAATGAATAAACAAAATATGTTATATATTACATCGGAATACTATTCAGCCTTTAAAATGAAAGAAATTTGACATGTTATAGCATTGATGAATTTTGAATGCATAATGCTAAATGAAATAAGCTAGTCATAAAAAGGGCAAAAACTGTATTTCCACTTGTATGATGTACCTAGAGTAGTCAAATTCATAAAGACAGAAATCATATTGGTTTCCAGGATCTGAGAGAGCGAGAAATAGGAAATGGGTAGTTATTATATAATAGGTATGGAGTTTCAGTTTTAAAATGTTCTGGAGATGGATGGTGGTATTATTGTAAAATTTGAACATCTGTAATACCATTAAACTTTACTATTGATGTGGTAAGGTTTTGGAAATAGTATACATTCTAAAATCTTATTTAATCTCAGTTTTTAGTAAGTCTGAGTCCTTGGGCTATGAACTTTGTATTGGTGGAGGGCGGGCTGGGTACCAGGGATTGAACTCAGGGACACTCAAACACTGAGCCACATCCCCAGTCCTATTTTGTATTTTTATTTAGAGACAGGGTCCCATTGAGTTGCTTAGCACCTCATCCTTGCTGAGACTGGCTTTTAACTTGTGATTCTCCTGTCTCAGCCTCCCAAGCTGCTGGGATTACAGGTGTGCACCACTACTTCTGGCTTGAACTTTGTATTTCTTAGACTGTTTTTCTCCTTACATGAGACAGAAAGGTGAGTTATCTAATTGTCTTTCCCTAAGATCAGATAATGGTCGGGTAAAGTAACTGCTATGCTGAATGCTTTGGGCACATTTCAAAATGTCTACTTTCCTTTCTTCTGCCCAAACTACTAAGTAATTTTTTCCAATTTGATAGCATTTCTGGTGTTAAAATCCACAAAAGGGTCGGAGCCCCACAGGAGTCTTGAGTTCTCAAGCTAGTCCTTACTCAGATTGCAGCTTGTAAAATTACCACTTACATGTTACTGGTTCAAGCAACTTTTGCTCCAGCAAGCCTATCTCGTTTGTAATTCTCCATCTGCCTATCTCTTTTCTCTATTTGCAGTGTTTTTCCCTGCGACCTTAATTCTCTGAGGAATCTAAGAAAAGTAGGTTATTTCCATTTTGTTCATCTGCTTTCTTGTTTTGAGGATGGAAGTGATGACTTTCAAGCTCTTTATATATCAGAACTTAAACCAGAAGTTATCTTGAATTTATTAACATATACTTTACTTAATACATATCTGATTTGGGGATCATTTTATTTTTCCAGAAAAGTTGCAGTAATACTTAACTGAATTTCTAAATACCCATCACCAAGTTTCAATTTCTTCTAATGTTATCATTGTACATTATTGTGGTATATTTCTCAAAACTAAGTAATCAACATTGATGCATTACTATTAATTCTACCCAGTCTTTATTCAGGTTTGCCATCTTTCAACTATTGTCCTTTTATCTGTTTCAGGATCCAATCCAGAGTCTCATGTTGCATTTAATTGCCATGTCTCCAAACCTCTCTGGGCTCTCACAGTTTCTAAGTCCTTCCCCATTTCTCATGATCTACACAGTCTGGACAAATACCAGTCTTGTATCATTTAGAATGGTCTTCAATCTGTATCTATTGTTATTCTTATTATTCTGAGATTAGAATTTGGTTTTTTTTGTTTGTTTGTTTAAAAGAATACCACACAAGTGAATTGTCTCTCTCATCATATCAGGGGGTAAATAATGATGATGTGACTAATCACTGGTGTTAAATTTCATCACTTAATTAAAGTAGTGCCTACCAGACTTCTCCACTACAAAGTTACTATTTTTCCTCTCTGTTCTCTATTATTTAGAAGAAAGTTACTGAGAACAGCCCAAACTCATCTAGGGCATTAAGCATCATCTCCTGGAGAGGGAATTGTCTACATGTACTAGTTGGAATTCTTCTGTAAAAATTTGTTTCTTCTTCAGTTTTTATTTCTTCAATTATCTGTATTATGGCTTCATAAACATTTATTATATACCATAGTTTATAATCCAATTCTACATTATTTTGTTGCTGAAATTATTACAGTTTTGGTTGTTGAGCACAGCTTACTTCTGTGTATCTTTGACAGGCTTCCCAAATTTTCTTTGAGCATTTCTTTTTGGTACATCAGCTCTAACATCTGCCATTTCAATAAGATTAGGCTCTCTTAGCTGACAGAACTAGATAATATATGTTTATATGCTAACCCATTTATATACACATATTTATAATTACTCCTGTTTCTATATGTCTGTACATACTAAATCTAAACATATGTTCATACAAATTTCTCTGACTGTAATCCAATAACTAAAGGCTCATTTTGCCTTCCTTTCTTACTTAACTACAATTCCCTCTCTGACTATGAATGTGGCCTTCACCATTTACCATTCATGCATTTGTTTGTTCAGTTCTGGTACACATGCAAAGCAATTTCAGAATTGTTAATCTAATGAGTTATGTCAGCAAGATCGTGGATAGGAGTTTTCAGTTCTTACCACAACACACACACACACACACACACACACACAACATCAATTGAACACCGATTTATGAACAAAAAATAGTTTGGAGAGCACTTTGGAATATGGTTAAGAATCTTCTATATCACAGTGCAGGGGAAAATAGAACAGTGGCACAGACAGTGTAGAAAGAATGCTTTTGTTTCTCCTTCATCATAACTTCCAGGCAAGCATACTATAGAATTGAGAAGGATCTCCTCAGCTTGTTAATTCCTTTTGAAGGGAAAAAGAGAGCAGTCTGTGTCTAGCTTCGCCAGACTTTTGGGGCAATGCCCCAAGACCTTAATTTGGTTTTACCCCACCCAGACTTCTGGGGAGATTGACATAGCTGAGATACATGAAAATGGTTAGGAATAAAGAATCAGAGGAGTCTATCAGTATCAGCCATTGGCAGGTGACACTATGATCTCTAGTGGCCAGGTCTACAGAGCATGCCAGTAACCTTTGCTACTGAGCACCTCAACAGCCATTGCAAATCACCTGAAGCTTTTGCCACCAATTTTCCCCATTTAAACCTTCATGGACTTCAGCTGTCTGAACTGTTTCCCTCAACACCTACCATCATTAGAGTATCCCCAACCAGTGCTATTGTGGAGGCACCAGGCCCAGGACCTAATAAACCCACAATGTGCACCCCGCTATTCGTCTTGTTCCTCACGACTGCATGTAAACCCAAACCACCAAGGACCATTCAGGGTCACTGAATTTATCATTTTATTGTTTTCCTGGTTTTAATAAATTGCTTATCTTTGTTCTCTTGCAGGAGTTAAGTATCTCTAAAACAGTATTTTGAATTCTTTGTCAGACAATTTGTGAAACTTCATTTCTTTAGTGTGGGCCACTAGAAGTTTATTTTTGTTGGTGTCATGTTTCCTTGATATTTCATATTCTGTGCATCCTTGCATTGAATTCCATGCATTTGAAGAAGCAGTATCCACAGACCCTCAAAGCTTTTGCTGCTGAGACAATTAAGTAGTTAATGTTGAAGTTACCAGATGCTTGAGTCACAAATTACCAAAATCCCAGAGATGGTGCACACTTCTGCACAGGGTAGCCCACTAGAGCCATTCAACAGTGCACTTCCACAAGCCACTCCAATTTCTACCTAAATTAGTCCATTTTGCATTACTATAACAAAATAACAGGGTGATAGGAAACTTTAATACCTCACTGTCATTAGAATATCCAGCAGAAAATCAATAATGGCACAGCTGCCTTGAACAACACTACAGACCAAATGGACCTAATAGACACATACAAAGCACTCCATCTAGCAATGGCAGAATACATATTCTCAAGTATAGAAACATTTTCTAGGATAAATCATATGTAGATCACAAAACAAATTTTAACAAATTTAAGAATATTGAAATTATAACAAGTATCTTCTCAGACAAGGAATGGAAAGAAACTAGAAATCAATAACATAAACAAAACAGAAAATTTCACAAAAATGTGGGAACTAAACAATACACTCTTCAACAACCATTACGTAAAACAGGAAAAAAAAGAAATGGAAAAAATGTCTTGAAACAAACAAATACTAAAATAAAACTTACCAAAGTTTATGGGAGGCAGAAAAAGCAGTACTATTAGAGAATTTTATAATGATACACACCTACAATAATAATGAACAATCTCAATATAACAACCCAATATTACAGCTAAGGAAATAGAAAAAAATTAAACACATAGTTAATATATAGAAGATAATAAAGATAAGAGCGGAAATAAAAAATGGAAAAACAATAAAGAAACAATAAAATCAGGAGTTTTTGAAAAAAAAAATCCTTCCTTATTAGGGAAAGAAAAAAAAGAAAAGACTCAAAACCACAAATGAAAGTGTAGTCATTAAATCAGTGATGCAAGAGGAAGATTCTAAGATGACAAATTAGAAGTGCTCACCAATCACCAGCTTCTCTAGGGGATAGAATCATAACAACCAGAGAGCACGGACTGTTTGAGGTGGGTGAATGGGGAAGGCACCAAAGTTTATTTGTGAACAGAGGCTTGAAAAAACCCAAAATCTTTGGAGAGCAGAACAAAGAGCAAGAAAGAGATCCTTGACTGAAAGTCGCAATGTGTCAGAAGGCAGATGTAGAGATGAAAGGAAAAGGGAGAGACCTAGAAAACACAACTAGAACAGATCTCAGCCCCACTGAGAAGGGCAGTCTAAGCAGACTGGACCTTGAATCTGAACAGCATACCAGCACTGGAAAAGTACTCTCTACTTCTCAAAATAATTGTACCACAGAGCCATCTTAAGATGGTCTTTTCTGAACTTACTGCTTTGAGAGTCAGAAATACCTACACTTTCCTTTCTCTAGGAACAAGTAGCAAATGTCAACCATGGATTCAGTATGGATTGGCCTATGAGAGCAGGTTTGGTTATGGGGGAAATCTGAAACAAAACCACTGAGACAACAGGAAGATAGTGGAAGTGAGGTGAGAAGTGAGTCCTGATCTCCTCACAACAGAGAAAGGAGGCAGTGAAGGAAAAGCAAAATTGAGAGGTGGGTGAAAAAATAAATGCTCTAAGGTTAAATGTTACAGAGTCTGAGACCTGGAGATATGGGAAGATAGGGTACCAGAGTAGAAAACAAGAGTCCACTAACCCCAAACCCAAACCTGGGGATGAGAAGTGGGAGGAGCAACAGAGAGAGAAAGAGGTGGGAAGCTGACATTCTCTTAAACTCACTTAAAAACTGTTGGAAGGTCAGACAAAATTTAAAACACAATGGTAAAAAAAGGGTTCTTAAACTATACAGCATAAAACCCAATTCTGAAAAGAAAACTGAACTGGGAGTTCACAGCCATCTTGTGGAGCCCTCAACTGATCAGTCACCCTCTTAAGTCAGCACAGCATATTCACTTGCCATGACCATTGCAAATTAAATGAGAGGGAATACCCCTGCAGTGGGACCTCCTAAGAATTTGGACAGAAAGAACTTCTAGAAGGACTACTAGCCAAAAATTGCTGAAATCCCCTCCTTTCCCTCACTGCGAACAAGGGGAATAGAAGGAACTGGTGGGGACCTGTGCTAGGACTCATACCTAATGCTACTCAGCCTCTGCAACCCAGGCAAGGGTGGAAAGCTGTGCACAGCATCCACTCACTCAGAGACAGCAATGAAGCAGCTTTGGCCCTGAACAGTTGAAAGTGATTCACTAGGCGCCAACCACTGACGTTGGGGGGAGGCATCATGCAAAGGCAAGGGGAGGCATCATGCAAAGGCTAGAGAAGGCTCCTGGGACTGCAGAGCTATGCCAGAGGGAAGTTGTCTGAATATCCAGTGACAATGAGACCCAGTGAAAAATTACCAGAGTCTATGCAGCAGGATGGGGCTGACACCAGCCTTAAGTGGTACACAGCCTGACCTGTGATCACAACTGGCAAGCAACAGGAGATTGTTTGGATACTTGTGGGACCTTACATCAGAATTCTTAAACAGAGGGAATCAATGCCTGCCATTCACAACCTGGGACAGTGGAAACTAGAGTCCAGGTGAACCACCTGAGACAACAGTACCTCAGAGAGTGGTGTCAGCCAGGAGAATACTTCTACACCAGAGAATACCAGTGGAAACCCACAACCAGAATTCCTGCATTAACAGCGAGCTATCAGGATCTTCTCTATCATGAAAAGGGTCCTGTAGAGGGGAGCAAGTACACTGTGACCCACAGCAATCACAAGGACACTCCAGAGATTGCATCCTAAACTTCTAGCACACAATAGAAACAGCCAACCCATAACACTGCATCCTCCCAGCAGTCAGCTGCAAGCCCCTGAGCTGACCAACCAGAAGCTGCTGGTAGAAGGTTTGTAGCAACTGGGGAATTGGCTGCTGTGCCTCTGCAACTCTGGAGAGATCCATAGACAAGGACTGATGAACATCTGCTACATATCCAAACCCCAGTGAAATCCAAACCAAGATTCAACAAGAATTTACTTAACCTTGACATAGTTTACTATAAACAACTTTAACATCAACTTTCATCATATAAATAACTCTTAAACTTGAACAATAATTATTAACTCAATAGGCAACAAGGTACCTTGAACCCATTTGAATGTATTTCACCTAATGGTTTAAAGAATTAATTGGAATCAATTGTTCTTCATCTTCCTAGCTCGAGTGTATACAGAGCAAGTATAAACTACTCTTACTACTAATTCTCTTGCATTATCTGCTACTACCCTGAATACCAACCATTCATCTATTTCAAGATAGAAATTTCTAACTTGGTGTAAATTATTATTTTATATCTTTTCTCTCTCTTTGTTTCTGTCTCCGTCTCCTTTTTGCTCAATTTTTCTTCTTTCCCTTTTATCCCTCATTTAAGATTATAGTAAGTTTATTAAATTTAACAACTAAAGTTTTACCTATTCTAGGACATTATTATAAGTTTATGTTTGAACTTAAGGAACCATAGATAACAATTGCAAAAATGTTTTTGTTTATTATAAAGATTGAATAGAACAAGACTTAGCACTGAAGTGATTCCAGTAAATAGGGTTTAGTGGCATGTCTTAGAGTGGTGTTGATATTGGGATTAACAGAGGTCACACATTGACTTAAAATATTATCTGGCTATTCATCCAATCCAGGGCTCTTAGGAGAAATAAGCTCACAAAGTAGTCCTTCACTTAAAAGTAGTCAGAACTATACCGATATATGGGTAGACATACAAACAATATGAAAAAGCAAGGAAACAAACCATCCCAAACATCCCATGATGCTTCAGAAACAGATTTAACATTGACAACACAGTGGAAGAAATGTCAGAGAAGAAATTTAGGAAGTCCATAGTTAAACTGTTCTATGACCTAACGGACAATGTAAGGAATGAGTTAGAGAGAAAATACAGGAAGTGAAAGATCATTTCACTAAAGAGATAGAGAGTGTGATAAAGAACCAAACAGAAATCTTGAAAGTGAAAGACTTAATAAACCAAATTTAAAATTCAGTGGAGCTGGGCATGGTGGTGCATGCCTATAATCTCAGCAGCTTGGGAGGTTGAGGCAGGAGGATCATGAGTTCAAAGCCAGTCTCGGAAACTTAGCAAGGTCCAAAAGCAACTCAGTGAGACCCTGTCTCTAAATAAAATATAAAAAATGATGGGGATGTGACTCACTGGTTAAGCATCACTGGGTTAAATCCCTGGTACAAAAAATTCAATGGAGAGGATCACGAATAGTTAAGACCACTTTGAAAATAGATTATCAAGCCTTGAAGACATAGTATATAATCTTGAAAATAAAATTGACCATAAAGAAAAGATGTTAGGAGGCCATGAAGAGAATATTCAAGAAATCTAGGATAACATGAGAAGGTCAAATTCAAGATTCATTGGGATACATGAAGGCTCTGAAATACAAACTAAAGTAATGCACAATCTGTTCAATAAAATAATATTGGAAAAATTTTCAAACCTTAAGAATGAGATGAAAATTCAAATTTAAGAGGCATTTGGACTCCAAATATACAAAATCATAATAGATACACTCCAAGACACATAATAATGAACATGCCTAATATACAGAATAATGATAGAATTTTTAAAAGTGCAGGAGCAAAATGGCTGGTCACATATAGAGGAAAACCAATCTCTTTCAACTGATATCTCAACCCAGAATCTAAAAGCCAGTAGGGCTTAGAATAGCATGTACCAACCTCTGAAAGAAAATGGATGCCAACCAAGAATACTACTCCCAGCAAAATTAAGTTTCAGAATTGAAGGTAGAATAAAATCATTCCATGATAAACAGAAGCTAAAAGAACACGTAACTAGAATGAACTACAAAACACTCAATGAAAGGGTATGTAATAAGAAAGAAAAATAAAAATGAAAAACAGCATAGGGAGGAATTACACTAGAATAATGGTCAATGAAAGGAGAATCAAGTCGAATTTGAACATTATTAATAAATCACAAAAATATCAGGAAATAAAAATAATCTCTCAGTAACATTGAATGGAAATGGTCTAAACTCTTAAACCAAAATACATAGTTGGCAGATTGGATTAACACACAAGACTCAACAATATACTGTCTTCAAGTTACTCCTCTCACAGACAAAGATATCCACAGACTGAAGGTGAAAGTATGGGAAAAAACATACCATTCCCATGGGATTCATATACAAGCAAGGATAGCTATTTTCATATTAGATAAAGTGGGCTTCAAGCCAAGATTAATCAGAAGGGACAAAGAAGGTCACTTCATACATCAGGGGAATCATACATCAAGACATCAAGGAGGAAATAAAAATTTTTTAGAGGTAAATGAGAACAACAAAACAACAAATCAAACTCTCTGGGACACTCTGAAAGCAGTACTAAGAGGAAAGTTCATTGCATTGAGCTCATACATTAAAAGATAAAATGTCAACAACTAAATGACCTAACGTTACATCTCAAAGCTCTAGGAAAAGGAGAACAGAACAACACCAAAAGTAGTAGAAGACAGGAAATAATTAAAATCAGAGCTGAAATCAATGAAGTTGAAACAAAAGAAACAATTCAAAAAATTGACAAAACAAAAAGTTGGTTCTTTGAGAAAATAAACAAAATTGATAAACCCTTAGCCACATTAATAAGGAGAAGAAGAGAGAAAACTCAAATTATTAGAAGTCGTGATGAAAATGGAAAAATCACAACAGACACCACTGAAATACATAGCATAATTAGAAGCTACTTTGCAAATCTATACTCCAACAAAATAGAAAATATCAAAGACATTGACAAATTCTTAGAGACATATGATCCTCCCAAACTGAATCAGGAAGACATATGCAATTTAAACAGATCAATTTCAAGCACCAAAATAGAAGAAGCCATCAAAAGCCTACAAACCAAGAAAAGCCCAGGACTAGATGGATTCTCAGCCAAATTCTACAAGACCTTTAAAGAAGAACTAATACCAGTACTCCTCAAAGTATTCCATGAAATAGAAAAGGAAGGTACCCTTCCAAACTCATTCTATGAAGCTAGTATCACTCTGATATCAAAACAAGACAAGGACACATCAAAGAAAGAAAACTTTAGACCAATATCACTGATGAACATAGATGCAAAAATCCTTAACAAAATTCTGGCAAATCATATACGAAAATATATTTAAAAGATAGTGCATTATGATCAAGTGGGGTTTATCCCAGGGATGCAAGTTTGGTTCAACATCCGGAAATCTAAAAGCGTAATTCATCACATCAATAGACTCAAAGTTAAGAATCATATGATTATTTCAATAGATGCTGAGAAAGCATTTGATAAAATACAGCACCCCTTCATGCTTAAAACACTCAAAAAAATAGGGATAGTTGGAACATACCTCAACTTTGTAAAGGCTATCTATGCTAAGCCCATGGCCAACATCATTCTGAATGGAGAAAAACTGAAAGCATTCCCTCTAAAAACTGGAACCAGACAGGGATGTCCTCTTTCACCACTTCTATGCAACATGGTGCTTGAAACACTAGCCAGAGCAATTAGACAGACCAAAAAAATTAAAGGAATGTGAATAGAAAAAGAACTCAAGCTATCACTATTTGCTGATGACATGATCCTATATTTAGAGGACCCAAAAACTCCACTAGAGAACTTCTAGACCTAATAAATTAATTCAGTGAACTGGCCGGATATAAAATCAATACGCATAAATCTAATGCATTTCTTTTCATAAGTGATGAATCCTCTGAAAGAGAAATTAGGAAAACTACTCCATTCACAATAGCCTCAAAAAATAACATACTTGGGAATCAATCTAACAAAAGTGGTGAAAGACCTCTACAATGAAAACTATAGAACACAAAGAAATAAATTGAAGAAAACCTTGTAAGATGGAAAGATCTCCCATGTTCTTGGATAGGTAGAATTAATATTGTCACAATGGCCATTCTACCAAAGGCACTATACAGATTTAATGCAATTCCAATTAAAATTTCGATGACATTCCTCATAGAAAGAGACAAGGCAATCATGAACTTCATCTGGAAGAATAAGAGACCTTGAAGAGCCAAAACAATCGTGAGCAAAAAGAATGAAGCAGGAGCCGGGCGCGGTGGCACACGCCTGTAATCCCAGCGACTCGGGAGGCTGAGGCAGGAGGATCGCGAGTTCAAAGCCAGCCTCAGCAACTTAGTGAGGCCCTAAGCAACTCAGTGAGACCTTGTCTCTAAATAAAATACAAAATAGGGCTGGGGATGTGGCTCAGTGGTAGAGTGCCCCTAGGTTCAATCCCCGGTTCCAAAAAAAAAAAAAAAAAAAAAGAATGAAGCAGGAGGTATCATAATACCAGAGCTTAAAATGTACTACAGATCAATAGTAACAAAAACGGCATGGTACTGGCACCAAAATAGACAGGCAGACCAATGGTACAGAATAGAAGACACAGAAACAAACCCACAAAAATACAGTTACCTCATACTAGACAAAGGAGCCAAAAACATACAATGGAGAAAAGATAGCCTGTTCAACAAATGATGCTGGGAAAACTGGAAATCCATATGTAGTAAAATGAAATTAAACCTCTATCTCTCACCCTGCACAAAACTCAACTCAAAATGGATCAAGGACTTAGGAATTAGACCAGAGACCCTGTACCAAATAGAAGACAAAGTAAATATGAATCTTCATCATGTTGGCTTAGGATCAGCCTTCCTTAACAAGACTTTCAAAGCACAAGAAATCAAAGCAAAAATCAGATAAATACTCAAACTAAAAAGCTTTTTCTTAGCAAAGGATACAATCAATAATGTGAAAAGAGAGCCTACAGAGTGGGAGAAAAATCTTTACCACATGCACTTCATATAGAGCACTAATCTCCAAAATTTATAAAGAACTTACAAAACTTTACGCCAAAAATACAAAGAACCCAATCAATAAATGGGCCAAGGATCTGGACAGACACTTTACAGAAGAGGATGAACAGGCAATCAATAACTATTTGAAAAAGTGTTCAACATCTCTAGTAATTAGAGAAATGCAAATTAAAACAACCCTAAGATTTCACCTTACTCCAGTTAGAATGACTATTATCAAGAACACAAACAGTAATAGATGTTGGCGTGGCTGTGGGGAGAAAGGCACACTTTTACATTGCTAGTGGAGTTGCATATTGGTACAACCACTCTGGAAAGCAGTGTGGAGATTTCTCAGAAAGCCTGGAATGGACTCACCTTTTGACCCAGTTATTCTACTCCTTGGTTTATACCCAGAGGACTTAAAATTAGCACACTACAGAAACACAGCCACATCAATGTTTATAGCAGCTCAATTCACAATAGCTAAACTGTGGAACCAACCTAGATGCCCTTCAACAGATGAATGGATAAAGAAGATGTGGTATATATACACAATGGAATACTACTCAGCCATAAAGAAGAATAATATTATGGCATTTGCAGATAAATGGATGGAATTGGAAGTTATCATACTAAGTGAAATAAACCAATCCAAAAAAAAAACAAAAGCCGAATGTTTTCCCTGATAAGCAGATGATGATATATAATCTGGTTGGGAGAGTGTGGGGGTGGGAGGAAGGAGGATCTTTAGATTATGTAGAGGGAAATGAGAGGGGGAGGTTGTGGGGGTATGAAAAATGGTGGAATGAGACAGACATCATTACCCTATGTACATGTGTGATTAACAAGAATAATATGAATGTACATCATGCACAACCACACAAATGAAAATGTATACCCCATATATGTACAATGAATCAAAATGAAGTCTGTAAAACTGAAAATTAAAAAATATATATTTATGCCCCAAACAATGGAGCATCTACATCCATCAAACAAACCCTTCTAAGTATTAAGAATCAAACAAATCACAATACAATAATACTGGGTGACTTTAAGATGCTTCTCTCACCTTTGAACAGACCATCCAAACAAAAACTAACTAAATTCTACAGAAAAATAAAATTATTAATAATAGACCTAACAGACATTTATGGAATATTTAATCCTTTAAAACTGAACTCACTTTCTTCTCAGCAGCACATGGAACATTTTATCTAATAGACCATATTTTAGGACACAAAGCAAATCTTAGAAAATCCAAAAATAGAGATCATGCCTTGCATTCTATCAGATAATATTGGAATGAAATTTGAAATCAATGATAAGATAAAAAACAGAAACCACTCTAACACCTGGAGATTAAATAATATACTTTTGAATGGTGAATGGATAACAGAAGAAAATATTGGAGAAATAAAAAAATTTAGAAGGAAATGAGAACAGTGATACAACATGTCAAAATCTCTGGGATAGTATGAAGATAGTCCTAAGAGGAAAGTTCAATTCATCGAACTTATACATTAAAAGAATAGAAAGATACCAAATAAACAATCTTATCTTACATCTCAAGGCCCTTGAAAAAGAGAAACAAACCAACACCAAAGTCAGTAGAAGACAGGAAACAATTAAAATCAGAGCCAAAATTAATGAAAATGAGATTAAGACAACAATACAAAAGATCAATGAAACAAAGAATTGGTTTTTTGAAAGGATAAACAAAATTAAGAAACTTTTAGACAAACTAACCAAAAAGAGGGAAAAACTCAAATTATGAAAATCCAGGAAGAAAAAGGATATATCACCACAGACACTATGAAACCCTGAGGATCATTAGAAACTATTCTGAAAATTTATACTCCAATAAGCTAGAAAATCTTGAAAATATTGACAAAATCCTAAAGACATATGACCTACCCAAATTGAACCAGGAGGATATAGAAAACTTACACAGATCAATTTCAAGTAATGAAATTTAAGCAGGAATCAAAAGCCTTTCAAAAAAGAAAAACACAGGAAATGGTGGATTCTCAACTGCAGACCTTAAAGAAAAACTAATGCCAGTCCTACTCCAATTAATTTATGGAATAGAAAAGGGCAGAGCACTGCCAAACTTATTCTACAAAGCCAGTATCACAGACACCAAAACCAGACAAAGACACGTCAAGGAAAGAAAACTTCAGACCAATATCCTTGATGAACAAAGATGCAAAAATTCTTGATAAAATATTGACAAACCACATACAAAAACATATTAAATAGTGCACCAGTATCAAGTAGGTTTTATCCCAGGAATGCTAGTTTCAATCAACATACACAAATCAATAAATGTGTTTCAACACATAAATAGAGATAGGGACAAGAATCACATGAGTATCTCAATAAATGCCAAAAAAGCATTTGACAAAGTACAACACCTGTTCATGTTTTAAGCACTAGAAAACTAGTGATAGAGGAAACATACCTCAATATCATAAAGGCTACATATGAGAAACCCAAGGCCAACATTTTTCTGAATGAAGAAAAACTGAAAGCATTTACTTTAAAAACAGGAATACAAAGATGACCACTTTCACTGCTCTTATTCAACGTAGTTCTTAAAACACCAGCCAGAGCAATCAAGCAAGAGAAGGAAACTAAAGGGATACAAATAGGAAAAGAAAACCTCAAATTATCTCTGCTGACATTGTTCTATATCTAGAAGAACCAAAAACTCCAAAATACTTGTAGAGCTCATAAATGAATTCAGCACAGCTCAAGATTAACACTCATAAATCAATTGTGTCAACATACTCCAATGATGAATTTGCTGAAAAATAAATTAATGAAACTATCCCATTGACAATAGCCTAAAAATAACACTTGAGAATCAATCTAACAAAAGAGGTGAAGAATCTCTACCTCTACAGTGAAAATTATAGACACTAAACAAAGAAATTGAAGAAGACCATAGAAGATTGAAAGGCCTTCCATATTCTTGAATAGGCAGAATTAATATTGTCGAAATGTCCATACTACCAAAAGTGCCATACAGATACAAAGCAATTCCCATCAGTATCGCCGTCTTTGTTGCCCACAACGACGCGATCCCCTGAATGTGTATGCAGCTCTTTATCTTGCGCACCCGTTCGTTTCTTTCCCGTTCCTTTCCCGTTTCCTCCCGTTCCTCCCGTTTCCTCCCGTTCCTCCCGTTTC
>JAJEJO010032083.1:26154-60832 GCA_020662805.1 Glaucomys volans
TCCCGTTTCCTCCCGTTCCTCCCGTTTCCTCCCGTTCCTCCCGTTTCCTCCCTCTTCCCGCCCTCAGCGTCTGCGTTAGTGTGTGTGTCTCTGTCTGTCTCTCTCTCTTATACCCTCAGTTGACCAATCACAGAACTTCCACGTGAAGCATACCCTCAGTTGACCAATCACAGAACTTCCACGTGAAGCATACACGGGCAAGCATAGGCAAAGGCTTAAAGCACGAACCAGACACACGTGTGGTCAGTTTACAATCAATACCGCCAGGCGCCATCTTAGCCGCCCCATAGAATAGTATAGCAAACAGCTCCCAACACATCAGAATTCCAATGCTGTTCTTCACAGAACTAGAAAAAGTGGTTGTGAAATTCATTTGAAAAATTAAGAGACCCAGAGTAGCCCGTGCAATTCTTTTTTTTAATGAAAATTTTTTATTAATTATTTTTTTAAATTTTTACAGACTTTGTTTTGATTCATTGTACACAAATGAGGTATAACTTTTCATTTCTATGGTTGTGCATGATGTACATTCATACCATTCATGTAATCATACATGTACATAGGATAATGAAAATAAGCCAATCCCCAAAAACCAAAGGTCAAATGTTTTCCATGCAATTCTTTTTTGTTGTTGTTGATAGACCTTTATTTTATTCATTTATTTATATGTGGTGCTGAGAATTGAACCCAGTGCCTCACACATGCTAGGCAAGTGCTCTACCACTGAGCCACAATTCCAGCCCCTTCCATGAAATTCTTAATGAAAAATGTGAAATATGAGGCATCTCAATACTGGACCTCAACTTATAACACAGACCCATAGTAACAAAAACAGCATGGAACTGGCACCAAAACAGGCATGAAGACAAATGGAGAGAATACAAGACAGAGAAAAACCCACATAAATGAGGTTATCTTACATTAGACAAAGGTGCCAAAAACATACATCGAAGAAAAGATAGCCTTTTTAAATAATGCTGAGAAAACTGGAAATCCATATGTAGAAGAAGGAAATTTAACCCCTATCTCTCACCCTGCACAAAAGTCAACTCAAAGTGGAGGAAAGACCAAAGAATTAGACCATAAACTCTGCAATTGCTGGAAGAAAATGTAGCCCCAAACTGCAACATGTGGACACAGCAACCAACTTCCTGAAACAGGATTCCCAAAGCACAGGACATAAAATAAAATGTCAATAATTGGGAGGGTTTCAAATTTAAAAGCTTCTTCACAGCAAAGGAAACACTTAAGAGTGTGAAGAGAGACCAACATAACTGGAGCAAATCTTTGCCTCCTACACCTCAGACAAAGCATTGATATCCAGAATATACAAAGAACTCATAAAACACCAAAAAACCCCAATCAATAAATGGGCAAAAAAACTATACAGACTCTTGTCAAAACTACAAGTGGTCAACAAATATATGAAAAAATGTTGAACATCTCTAGCAATCAAAGATGGAAATTAAAACTACATTGAGATTTCTTCCCTGTCCAATTGGAATGGCAATTTTCAAGATTACAAGTAACAGTAAATGTTGGCAAGCATATGGGGAAGAAGGTAGAGTCATACATTGTTGGTGGGAATGAAAATTGTTGCAACCACTCTGGAAAGCAGTATTGGAGATTCCTATAAAAAGTAGGAATGGGACCACCATATGACCCAGCTATCCCACTCTTCAGTATATATTCAAAGGATTTAAATTAGCACACTACACTGACACAGTCACATCAATGCTTACAGCAGCACAATTCACAATAGCCAAGCTATGGAGCCAACCAAGGTGCCCTTCAACAGAAGAATGGTTAAAGAAAATGTGTTTTGTAGACAATATGAATTATTACTCAGCCATAAAGAAGAATGAGTTTATGCCACTTGCTGGTAAAGGATGGAACTGAAGACTCTCATGCTAAGTAAAATAAGCTAGTCCCCAAAAGTCAAAGGTCAAATGTTTTCTCTAATGTGAAGAAGCTAATTCACAAAGGTAGGGAGAATAAAAGAAAGATCAGTGCATTAGACAAAGTGGAATGAAGGAAGGGTGGATGGATGAGATAGCAAAAGACAGGGGAATTAATCTGACCCAATATTCCTATGTACATATATGAACATGCCATAATGAATTTCACCATTATGTACATCCACAAGACACTAATTTAAAAAAAAAAAACTCTATGGTTCTAGGGTTCTGGCTCAGTGGTAGAGCACTTGCCTTCCATATGTGAGGTACTGGGTTCAATCCTCAGCACCACATAAAAATAAACAAAATAAAGGTATTGTGTCCATCTACAACTAAAAGAAATTTTTAAAAATCTATATATAAATAGCAGAAATATCAGTATAGTAGAGGGAATGGAACAGGGTGAGGGAAGAGAAGGAAACAGGGAGTATTGAATTAGACTGAATTAGAACAAATTATATGCCATTATTTTATAATTATGTCAAAATGTATTCTGTTGTCATGGATAAGTAAAAAGAACCAACAAATTTTTTTTTTTAAATACAGTTTTCAAAAATAAAAAAAAACACCAAGACTGCTGGACCTGATTGTGGCACATAAGTGAATGGAGGCAGTTTTACATTTGGAACTCTCACCAAGAAAAAGCAGTTATGAGAGCTCTAGGGAAAATGATAAGCTGCATAGGAATGGGAGCTAAGTTTTGGAGCCCCAGAGTTGAACAGCATTGGGTCTTCTCAGGAACCCACATTATGCCTTCCCCTTCAGTATGGATGATTATAAAATAACCTCATAGCATTTCCAAAAAACCCTAGGTAAGCATTGCACTAGGCACTGGACACCTGGATATGCTGAAGCAAATGGCATCAATTTTGCTCTAGGAATGCACACACACAAAAGAAAAATGAGTAAAATGCTACTGGAGGAAATTTGTGTTTTGCACTTGTTCATACTGATTAGCAGGGCAACCAAGTTATTGCAAGAGGTTCTGCCCATGAATCACTTCCTCTGATGGCTAAGTGTGCAACACAAAGGAGAGAATAATGGGAGAACAGTTCACAGCCTATCCTCTGTCCCTAGGGTACAAAACCAAAGAGGTCATGGAAAGAATAGCTTTTCAGCATAGTTCGAGAGCACCCCTTTTTTGCATTTACTATCAAACTCCTTGGTTGAAATAAAATTCTTACCTTATTCATTAAGATATTTTAATTATACCTGTGTATTTTGAATACATGTATATGTGTATATGTATATATAACCTGCATCTTATTTTCCTTTTCCTGTTGTCTCCATCTTTTCTATCATTTTAAACATTTAATTTTAGTATTATTCCTTCCTCTCTTCCCCCTTTTAACTTAATCTTTAATTGAATTTTCTCTGTCTTTTATCCTTCCCCATTTTATCCTATTTTGCTTTTTTCTATTTTTATCTTTACTCTTTTTTTTCCTATTTTTATCTTCTCTCTGTTTTATTCTTTCTCATTTTTGTCCTGTTAATTTTTTCTACTTTTAAAATTCTTAACATTTTAGTTCATTCTATATTATTCTTGCCCTTCTATTTTCTATTTTTATTGGTGATGTGGTGGTACTTTTTAATTGCTTATTACTGAATTTCCCCACCTGGTTTGTTTACATGAAGTGGTTGTTACTTCCATTTGTTTTCTTCTGTCTTAATGGTGCCAGGGATCAAGCCTGATGTCTCAAGCACATTGTGAGGGTGTTTTGCTACTGAGTTGCACCCCCAGCCCAGTTATGAGAAATTGCACCTCAATCAAAACTTTGTGAATATTTCAACTTAAAGAATAAAAGAGATAAAATCTTCCATATGATGACTTATCCCCAAGTAGGCATGACTAGAGAAGGCTTGACGTCCTGCTTCTTTCATTCATGCCCATAGCAATAGCAAAGAGAAATAACACAATGGCTATGAAACCACAACTACAAGTTACGAAAACATAGATAGCTTACATATCCTAACACAAAAAGTGGTCAGAAGATACAAAGAAGATCACCACATAATGATAAAGGGAACAGTCCATCAAGAAGGTACAATGGGGGCTGGGGCTGTAGCTCAGTGGTAGAGCACTTGCCTAGCATGTGTGAGGCACTGGGTTTGATTCTCAGCACCACATAAAAATAAATAAAATAAAGGTCCATCAACAAATAAAATTATTTTTTAAAAAACAAGGTATAATGATTATAAATATATATGTATCAAATATTGATTTACCAATATGTAAATATATTTATGCACTAAATATTAGATTACTCAATTTTATAAAACAAACACTACTGGACATAAAAGGAGAGATAGGTCCCATTACAATAACAGTGAGTGATTTCAATTCCCCACTCTCACAAATACACAGATCCTCAAGGCAAAAAGATTAGCAAACTAATCTCAGAGTTAAAAATGACACTATTTCTGGGACAGTATAAAGACAGTTTTAAGATGAAGATTATAGAATTGAGTGCCTATGTTAAAAAAATGGATAGAATCCTCTTGACACTTCTGATTGTTTCCTTTGTGGTACAGAATCTTTTTAATTTGATGTTGTGCCACTTGTTGAAACTTGGTTTTATTTACTGCACTTTATGGGTCTTGTTAAGGAAGACAATATGTTAGAGTATTGAGCCTATATTTTCTTCTTTCAGTTGCTGAGTTTTTAATCTAATTCCTGGGTCTTTGATCAACTTTGAATTGACTTTTTTGCTGCATGAGAGACAAGGATCTAGTTTCATTCTTCTACATATGGATATTCAATTTTCACAGCACCATTTATTAAAAGGGCTCTCTTTGAAGGTTGGGGATTTAGTTCAGTGGTAGAGCACTTGCCTAAGTGAGTACAAGGATCTGAGTTCAGTCCTTGGCCTTGAAAAATGCTATCTTTGCTCCAACGTATGTTTTGGACAACTTTTTTGAGTATCAGATGACTGTAACTATGTGGATTTGTCTCTGTGTCTTTTATTATCTCCCATTGATTGTCATGTCTGTTTTGATGACAATATGTGCTGTTTTCTTACTATAGCTCTATAACTGGAGGTCCAGTATTGTAATGCCTCCATCATCACTCATCTTGCCCATTGCTTATTTCTTTGGCTGTTCTGGGTCTCTTACTCTACCAAATTAATTTTAGAACTATTTTTTTCTAGGTCTGTAAAGAATGTCATTGGAATTTTCATGCAGACTGCATTGAATCTGCATAATACTTTTTGTAGTATGGCCAATTTAATATTAATTCTGCCTACCTAATAACATGGTAGATATTTCCAACTTTTAGTGTCTTCTTCAATTTATTTTCTTAGTGTTCTGTAATTTTCATGGTAGAGGTCTTTCACCTGCTTGGTTAGATTTATTCCCAAGTATTTACTTTTTTAAGGTTATTGTTAATGAGACAGTTTTCCTGATTTCTTTCTCAGCAGATTCATTATCAGAATATAGTAAAGCAATTGATTTGCGTATTTTGATCCTATCATCCTGCTACATTGCTACATTTGTTTATTAGCTTTCAAAGTCTCCTGGTGGAGTGTTTTGGGTGTTTTAAGTATAGGGAATGAGCTGATGGCCAAACAGAGATAATTTGAGTTCTTCTTTTTCTATCTATTTACGTTTAATTTATTTTTCTTCCCTGATTGTTCTGTCTAAAGTTTCAGGGACTATGCTGAATAGGAGTGGTGAGAGTGAACATCCTAGTCTTTATCCTCATTTTACAGGAAATGCTTTTAGTTTTTCTTCACTCAGAATAATGTTGGCCTTGGATTTGTCATGGTAAGGTACACTGTTGAGGTAAGTTCCTTCTCTCTCTAGTTTCTCTAGAATTTTAAACATGAATAGGTGCTGGAATTTGTCAAGTATTTTTTTCTGCATGGTAATCATGTGATTCTTGTCCTAAATTCTATTTATGTCATGAATTACATTTATTTATTTGCATATTTTGAATGAACCCTTCATCTCTGAGATGAAACCCTCTTGTTCATGGTGTACTATATTCTAAATGTGTTTTTGGATGCAGTTTGCCAATATATTATTAAGGATATTTTCATCTAGATTGTGTCTTTGTGTAATTTTGGTAATAGGTTAATGGCTTCATAGAATGAAATTAGCAGTATTACATCCTTTTTCTATGTCATGGAATAATTTGAGAAGGATTGGCATTATTTGTTTAAAGGTTTGTTGGAATTCAGTTGAGAATCCATCTGTTCCTGGGCTTTTATTTGTTGGAAGTCTTTTTAATTGGCTACTTCAGTTTCAATGCTCGATACTAATCTGTTTAAATATTCTGTATCTTCACTGTTCAAATTGGGTAGATCATATGTAACTAGAAATTTGTCAGTATCTTATAAGATTGAAATTTATTGGAGTATAACTTTTTAAAATATTTTCTAACGATCCTCAGATTTCAGTAGTGTCTGTGGTGATAGTTCCTTTTACATCTCTAATTTTATTTTATTGATTTGAGTATTCTCTCTCTTTCTTTTGGTTAGTTTCACTAAGGGTTTATCACTCATTTGTCTTTTAAATGAACCAACTCTTTGTCATTGATCCTTTGTATAAGTTATTCACACTTTCATCAATTTTAGTTCTGATTTTAATAATTTCCTCTCTTCTACTGGTTTCGAAATTAGTATTTTTTTCTGGGGCCTTCAGGTATAACTTTAGGTTACTTACTTGGTGTCTTTCTATTATTTTAATGTAATAACTCAATGGTATAAATTTTCCGCTTAGCACTGCCTTCATACTATCCCAGATATTTTAATGTTGTGTATCTCTCCTCTCATTTGTTTCTAAGAAGTTTTAACATTTCTCCCCTGATTTAATCTGTGATCCATTCCTCATTCAAAAATTTATTATTAATCTCCTGGTATTAAAATTATTCCTGTCTTTACCTTATCATTGATTTCTCATTTAATTCCCTTATAATCTGATAGTATGCAAGGAATTGTTTCTATTTTTTATATTTGCTTAGATTTGTTTTCCGTCCGAAAATATGATTTATTTCAGAGAAAGTTCTATGTGCTGCTGAGAAGAAAACAAATTCAGTTGCCAATGGATGAAATATTCTATAGATGTCTGTTAGGTCCATTTGATTAATAGTATTTTTAAGTAGAAAGAATCTTTAATTGGTTTATATCTACATGACCTATGTAATGGTGAGAGAGGTGTACTGAAATCACCCAGTTTTGGTTTTGTTCTGGTGTATTTGATTATTATTATTATTTTTTTTTGGTACTGGGGATTGAATCTAGGCATGTTTAACCACTGAGCCACATCCTCATGTTTCAGTCTTCTGAGATGCTGGGATTATAGGCATGCACCACCACATCCAATGTCAATTTGATTCTTTACATTGAGAAGGGGTTGTTTTATGTACATAAACAGAACATCATTTGTACATGAGGATATATTTTTTGAGGCACAAATATTTATAGTCATTTTGTCTTCTTGTTGGATGATTCCCTTTACCAATATTTTGTCTATTTTGTCTATTTTGATTAATTTTGGATTGAGGTCTACTTGGTCTGGTATGAAAGTAGACATCCTGGCTTGTTTTTAGTTTTCATTTGCATGGTATATCTTTTTCTATCCATTCACCTTCAGTCTGTGGATGTCGTTGCTATTAAGGTGATTCTATTTTAAACAACATATTGTTGGGTCTTGTTTTTTGATCCATTATGCCAATCTATGTCTTTTGATAGAACCATTTACATTCAGTATTATTATAGATAGATGCATTTTATTTCCTGCCTTTTAAATTTATTTCTGATGCTTAATTCAGCCTTGATCTCTTTTTTTTTCCCCAGGGAATACAATGAATGTGTTTTACTTCTACTTTTTAAAGTGAACTTTTAAAAAACAAGCATAATACCATAAAGATAAATTAAAAAATCATTCAGTATACACCACAATGTATGCACTGTGAACTTATCTGTATAGCCAGGAGCCAGCTGGAGAAATGCAACCTGACCAGCCAGAAACACCCTGGAACTACCTTCCAGTCACTGAATCCCCACAGTCTTCCGATGACCTTCATCAGCGTGGAATAGTTTTGCTTATTTGTTTTTTGTTTTGTTTTGTTTTTTTAGTCATTCACCTTTTTATTGATTTATTTTTTTTATTTGCTTATTGATTCATTGAGCACAAATGGAGGACAGCTATTGTTTCTCTGGTTGTACACACAGTAGAATCACACCATCTGTGCATTCATACATGTACACAGGGCAATGATGTCTGTCACACATTCTGTTGTTATTCTCACCCCCCCACAACCCCACCCCTCCCTTCCCTCTATGCTATCTATCCTTCCTCCATTCTTGCCAACCTTCCCCCCACCCGCATTATGCATGATCATTCATTTATCAGAGAGACCATTCGGCCTTTGGATTTTTGGGATTGGCTGATCTCACTTAGCATAACAGTCTCCAACATCATCCATTTACCTACAAATGCCATAATTTTATTCATCTTTATGGCTGAGTAATATTCCATTGTGTATATATACCACAGTTTCTTTATCCATTCATCTATTGAAGGGCATCTAGGTTGGTTCCACAATCTAGCTATTGTGAATTGAGCAGCTATGAACATTGATGTGGCTGCATCACTGTAGTAATCTGATTTTAAGTCCTTTGGGTATAGGCCAAGGAGTGGGATAGCTGGGTCAAATGGTGGATCCATTCTAAGTTTTCTAAGGAATCTCCACACTGCTCTCCAGAGTGGCTGCACCATCTTGCACTCCCACCAGCAATGTATGAGTGTACCCTTTTCCCCACATCCTCGCCAACACCTGTTGTTGCCTGTATTCTTAATAAAAGACATTCTAATTGGGGTAAGATGAAATCTTAAGGTGGTTTTGATTTGCATGTCTCTTATAGCGAGGGATGTTGAACATTTTTTCATAAATCTGTTGATTATTTGTAGATCGTCCTCTGTAAAGTGTCTGTTCATTTCCTTGGCCCATTTATTGATTGGGTTATTAGTGTTCTTGGTGTAAAGATTTTTGAGTACTCTGTAGATTCTGGAGATCAGTGCTCTATCTGAAGTGTGTGTGGCAAAGATTTTCTCCCACTCTGAAGGCTCACTCTTCACATTGCTGATTGTTTCCTTTGCTGAGAAAAAGCTTTTTAGTTTGACTCTATCCCAATCATTGATTCCTGCTTTTATTTCTTGCGCTTTGGGAGTCATGTTAAGGAAATCTGGTCCGAGGCCAACGTGATGAAGCTTTGGACCTATTTTCTCTTCTATTAGGTGCAGAGTCTCTGGTCTAATTCCTAGGTCCTTGATCCACTTTGAGTTGAGTTTTGTACAGGGTGAGAGATATGGGTTTAGTTTCATTTTGCTGCATATGGATTTCCAATTTTCTCAGCACCATTTGTTGAAGAGGCTGTCTTTTCTCCACTGTATGTTTTTGGCTCCTTTGTCAAGTATGAGATACCTGTATGTATGTGGGTTTGTCTCTATGTCCTCTATTCTGTACCATTGATCTACCTGTCTATTTTGGTGCCAATACCATGCTGTTTTCGTTACTATTGCTCTGTAGTATAGTTGAAGTTCTGGTATTGTGATACCCCCTGCTTTGCTCTTCTTGCTAAGGATTGCTTTAGCTATTCTGGGTCTCTTATTCCTCCAAATGAATTTCATGATTGCTTGCTCTATTTCTATGAGGTCTGTCATTGGGATTTTAATTGGAATTGCATTGAATTTGTATAGCACTTTAGGAAGTATGGCCATTTTGACAATATTAATTCTGCCTATCCAAGAACATGGGAGATCTTTCCACCTTCTCAGATTCTCTTTAACTTCTTTCTTTAGTGTTCTGTATTTCTCATTGTAGAGGTCTTTCACATCTTTTGTTGTTGTTCCGCACCAAACATGGAAGTTGAATGAGCCAATCCTGGGCTGCCACCTTGGTGGTACCACGAGTGGGGGAGGCTTTTGCCCCGAGGGTGTTGTTAATGTGGTCGCCATCTTAAGGTGTGTCCCTACATCTCCCCCTTTTTGTTTTATTATTGTCGCTAGGTGGAATTCCTGTCTTAGGTTGTTCAAGGCAAATCGCATTCTTACCCGTCATTGGAAGCCTGGCCTCCTTAGGGCCAGGGTCCTGTCTTAGGTTGATATGCGGTTTCCACAAATCTTACCCGTCATTGGAGATTCCACCATAGGTAGCCTCCAGGGGTGGAGCCTCAGCTTGAGCCTGTCTTAGGTTGCCCCAGCACTTGGGGTCTTACCCGTCATTTACTCAAGGGGTCCCTATGGCGACGGCAACATTACACCCTAGTGGTGGCATAATGATCCTCCTCGGAGCTGGTGGCCAATCTTTGATATTGAACTTGGACGCTCATTAATTGAACTGCTTCAAGGCGCTTTTGGATGAACTGCATGACCTTGTTGAAGAGGCAGGGATGCGGTGAATCCAAGAGGCAGCGCCATCGCCAAGGTGTCAGGAGGGTCAGGGTCCTCTTATTTCTGTTATGAGAAAAAAAGAAAGAAAAGAACCTCAAGAGGCAGAGCTTCCTGGGTTAGACTTCTCACTTTCAGGAGAAGAATGATCATTATCAGTAGTGGGGTGATATTTGATGTTTTTTGCAGGTATCCAAATAGGTTTATTCTCCCCAATAGGGAACACACATCCAAACCCTCTCCCTGCAGTCAGGAGAGGATCAGGTCTTGTAGAACTCGGCTGTGAATCCATCTGGTCCTGGACTTTTCTTTGTTGGTAGGCTTTTGATGACTTCCTCTATTTCATTGCTTGAAATTGATCTATTTAAGTTGTGTATGTCCTCCAGATTCAGTTTGGGTGGCTCATATGCCTCTAGGAACCTGTTGATGTCTTCCAGGTTTTCTATTTTGTTGGAGTATAAATTTTCAAAGTAGCTTCTTATTATGTTTTGTATTTCAATTGTGTCTGTTGTAATATTTCCATTTCCATCACAAATTTTATTAATTTGGAATTTCTCTCTCCTTCTCTTCATTAGTGTGGCTAAGGGTTTATCAATTTTGTTTATTTTTTCAAAGAACCAACTTTTTGTTTTGTCAATTTTTTGAATTGTTTCTTTTGTTTCAATTTCATTGATTTCAGCTCTAATTTTGATTATTTCCTGTCTTCTGCTACTTTTGGTGATGATCTGTTCTTCTTTTTCTAGGGCTTTGAGCTGTAGTGTGAGATCATTGATTTGTTGACTTTTCATTCTTTTATTAAAAGCACTCCATTCAATGAATTTTCCTCTTAGCACTGCTTTCATAGTGTCCCAGAGATTTTGATATGTTGTATCTTTTTTTTTAAATATTTTTTAATTGTCAGTGGATGTTTTATTTTATTCATTTATTTATATGTGGTGCTGAGGATCGAACTCAGGGCTTCACACATGCCAGGCAAGCACTCTACCACTGAGCCACAACTCCAGCCCCAATATGTTGTATCTTTGTTCTCGTTGACCTCTAAGAATCTTTTAATTTCCCTCCTAATGTCTTCTGTTATCCATGCATCATTCAATAGCATATTATTTAATCTCCAGGTCTTGGAGTAGTTTCTGTTTTTAACTTTATCATTGATATCTAATTTCATTCCATTATGATCTGATAGTATACAAGGTAGTATCTCTATTTTTTTGTATTTGCTAAGAGTAGCTTTGTGGCATAACATATGGTCTATTTTAGAGAAGGAACCATGAGCTGCTGAGAAGAACGTGTATTCGCTTTTTGATGGATGGAATATTCTATGTATGTCTGTTTAGTCCAAATTAGCGATTGTGTCATTGAGTCCTATGGTTTCTTTGTTCAATTTTTGCTTGGAAGATCTGTCCAACGGTGAGAGAGGAGTGTTAAAGTCACCCAGTATTATTGTGTTTTGGTCTATTTAGTTCCTGAAATTGAGAAGGATCTGATTGACATACATGGATGCACCATTGTTTGGTGCATAAATATTTATGATTGTTATGTCTTGCTAATTTATGCTTCCTTTAAGCAGTATGAAATGCCCTTCTTTATCTCTTCTGACTAACTTTGGCTTGAAGTCTGCTTTATCTGAAATGAGGATGGAAACTCCTGCTTTTTTACTCAGTCCATGTGCATGGTATGTTTTTTCCCAACCTTTCACCTTTAGTCTGTGGGCATGTTTTTCTATGAGATGAGTCTTTTGAAGGCAGCATATTGTTGGGTCTTTCTTTTTAATCCAATCTGCCAGTCTATGTCTGGGAATGTAATTTTCCTGTAAAGACTTAGAGTGTCCCTGCAGGTTTCCAGTAACTCACCTGATGTTTGAGAGGTGTTGATCAAGTGGTGACCCAAGAAAGCTGCTGTCCCACTTCCTCCAGTTTGGGAATGATCAATGCTTCTGGGCAGAGGCAGCCACTGGAGCCAGAGACTCCAGCCCCTCCAGGCCAGACCGCCCAGGAGACTCCACGCAGTGGCCGGGAAGACCGGAGCTCAGCTCTCCAGGACGACTGGAGCTCAGCTCTCGATCTCTTTTAATTGACTATTTTCTGGTGAGATTCATCCCCATGCAGTTATCATTTTATTTTTCATTTCTTCTGCATGAAATACTTCATTGAGTATGTTTTATAGTGCAGGCTTAGTTGTTTTGCATTCTTTTAGTTTCCACTCATTGTGGATGGTTTTTATTTCATCTTCAATTCTGAAGGCTGGTTGTGCTGGATATAGTAATCTTGGTTGGTAACCCATTTTCATTTAGGGCTTCATATATATTATTCCAAGCTTTCCTGGATTTGGGGATCTGGGTTGAAGAGTCATTTGAAATCCAAATTGACTTGTATCCAAATGTGACCTGCTATTTTTCTCTTGTAGCTTTTAAAATTCTATCCTTATTCTGTATATTAGGCACTTTAATTATAATGTGTCTTTGAGAAACTCTGTCTGATCTTGCCTATTGGGTGTTTATGAATCTTGTATTTGGATTACCATCTTATTCCTAAGATTTGGAAAATTTTTAGATGCTATTTCATTGAAAATATTGTGCATTCCTTTAGCTTATATTTTGTGGCCAATTAAGAAATAAGTAAGGCCAGGCATGGTGGCGCGTGCCTGTAATCCCAGCAGCTCAGGAGGATGAGGCAGAAGGATTACAAGTTCAAAGCCAGCCTCAGCAAAAGCAAGGTGCTAAACAACTCAGTGAAACCCCTGTCTCTAAATAAAACACAAAATAGGGCGGATGTGGTTCAGTGACTGAGTGCCCCAGAGTTCAATCCCTGGTATCACCCATGTGGGCAAAAAAACTAAATAGATACTTCTGAGAAGGATAAATACAAATGATGAACTTTACTAGCAATTAGAGAAGTGCAAATTGAAACTACATTGAGATTTAATCTCAGTCTAGTTAGAAAGGCAATAATTAAAAATTAAATAGTAATAAATCCTGACAAGTATGCAGCAGAAAAGATACACTCATACGTTGTTGGCAGGACTACAAATTAGTTAAACCATTCTGGAAAGCAGTATGTAGCTTCTGCCAAAGGCTAGGAATGAAACCACTATGTGACCTAGCTATCTGCTGGTGGAATTGCAAATTGGTGCAGCCACTATGAAAAGCATTATGGAGACACATAAAGACATGTATTGCATGTTTTCTCTTATATGTAGAAACTAAAACAAACAAACAAGAAACACCTGACAGTAGAAAAGGGACTATAAAATATTAGGGGATTGGGAAAATGTTCAGGGGAGTGGGGAGAGAGGAAAAAGGTAAAAAGGTTTGAATGGAGGGTGAAACTGATCAAAGCATGATATATGTACATATATATATTTGCATATATACAAATGTCACATGAAACCTATTTATTTGTACATTAATATTTGGTAATAATTATAATAATAAAAAGGAAAATAGAAAACAAACCTATTTAGTAATGGATATGAGGAACATATTTAAGAATTTACTTAAAGGGTTGAAAGACTAGTACACTGAAAATTATGAACATTGAAGAAGAAATTTTAAAAAACAGAAATAAATGAAAACAGGAAAATTAGTATTTTTCAAGTGCCTACATTCCTCAAAGTGATCTACATAGTTGATGCCATCACTGTCAAAACCCCACTGGAATTTTTACAGAAATAGAAAAAAATCCCAAAATCCATGTGGAACCAAAATACCACAAAGAATCAGGACAATTTAAAGCAAGAACAGAACTGGAGGCATCTTACTTCCCAACATCAAATTATATAACAAAAATAGTAATAAATGCTGTATTACTGGCATAAAAACAGATGTATAAACCAATGGAATAGAATAGAGAACTCAGAAATAAAACCATGTATTCACGGTCAACTAACTGCTCTTTGACAAGGTGCCACAACCACACTGGAGAAAGTATAGTCTGTTTAACAAATGGTGTTGAAAAAACTGAATAGCCATGGGCAAAAGAATGAATTTGGACCTCTCTCATACCAGAACCAAAAATCAACTCAAAATACATTAAACACTTAAATATAAGACCTTAAATTATAAAACTCTTGAAAGAAAACATAAGGGAAAACCTTCTTGACATTGGTCTTGGCAATAATTGAGTTTTAGATATACAAAACAAAAGCACAGGCAACAAAAGAAAAAAATAGAAAAGTGCAAACTACCAGTTCCTAAATAGCAAAATGACAATCAACATTTCCAATAAGAAAAAATTTGCATACATATATCATAAAAATACTTAATATCCAAAGTGTATAAGTAACTTGTACATTTCATTACCAAAACTACAAATGACCTGATTTTAAAATGAGCAAATGACCTAAATAGACATTTCTCAAAAGAAGAAATTCAGATGACTTACAGGTAAATAAGAAGGGTCCTTACCATCTGTAATCATCAGGGAAATACAAATCAAAGCCACAATGAGATATCATCTCAAACATAACAATTTTTAAAAGACAAAATACAAATATTTCAAGAATGTAGAGGACATAGAAACCTTTTACACTGTTAGTGGGAATATAAAATGATGCAGTGTTGTAGAAAACAGTATGGAGATTCTTCAAAAAATTAAAAATAGAACTATTATATGATCCAGCCAACCCTCTTCTGGATATATATTCAAAGGAATGGAAATCCATCTCAAAGAGATTTCTGCATTCCTGTATTCATTGGAGCATTATTCACAATACCAAAGATGTGGAAACAACCTATGTGTCCTTTCATGGATTCATGGATAAAGAAATACACAAAAACACACAGTCACAATACACCCCATAAGTACAATAGAATCTTATTCAGCATGTTTTTAGAGGAGGAAGTGCTGCAATTCATCACAGCATGGATGGAGCTCTAGAACATTATATTAAGCAAGCAAGACACAGGAAGAGGAATATTGTATGATATCACTTATATGTGGAACCTAAAATAGAAATATTCATACAAGCCATGTGGAATGGTGGTTGCAAAGGCTTAAAGTAGAGGTAAATGAGGTGATATTGGCCAAAGGGAACAAAGTTTCAGTCAGGAAATATGAATAATTTTTTGAGATCTTATGTATAACATGGTGAAATACTTAACAACACTTGCATACTTGTAATATTCTAAGAGATAGATCTTAAATCTCACCACACACACACTCACATATACACAAGGTAGCTGTGTAGGGGTGATGTATATGTTCAATTATAGTGATCAATTTACAATGTCACATATGTATATCAAAACATCAAATTGTACACTTTAAACATATACCATATTTATTTTCAATATCTCAATACAGATATCAAAAAGAACTATTAAATCATACCTCAGTGATATATAACTCTATCAACTAGAATGCAGTATTCATGTGCAGTTCCTTTTGTCTGCAGCCTTATACTTTCTGATCAAATATAATTTTCCAAAGTTACTTAGGTCAGCTCAATTTATTAAAATTTGCATACATTAATTTCATTCTAATATAAAATGCTATGAGTTTTGAAAAATGCCATGCATCCATTACATGATAACCATAAAGAATATTTCCTTCACCCTAAATTTTTTCCATTGTGCCCCTTTGTATTCAACCACTGTCTCCTCCCCAAACCCTGGGGAAACCATGAAATTATTTTTCATTCCTTTATTTCTATTAAATTAAATGATATATATCCCTCTGGGCTTGGTTTCTTTCTTTTTCTTTTTTCTTCTTCTATTTTCTGGGGGGTTATTGGGGATTGAACCCAGGAGTGCTTTACCACTGAGTTATACTCCCAGCCTTTATGTTTTCTTTTGAGACACTCTAAGTTTCCAAGGTGGGCCTAGAATTTGTGATCCTCCTGCCTCAGGCTCCTGAGTTGCTGGGACTATGGGTATGCACCACGGTACCTGGTAGAGCCTGGTTTCTTTTACTTGGTAAAATGCATAAGAGGTTTATATATAATGTTCTATGAATCAAATAGGTTGTTATTTTTTATTAAAAAATAATATTCCATTGTATGGGCATACTACAGTTCAGTTGTCCATTCACCTGTTTAAGGACCTCTTGGCTGCTTCCAGTTTTAGGTGATGATGAATAAAACTGCTTATAAGTGTGTGTGTGTGTGTGTGTGTGTGTGTGTTGTTATGTGTGTGTGCTTATGTGTACTTACATATACTTTCAAATCATTGAGGAAATTACGTAGAAATATGATTGCTGGTTCGTATGTTAAGCCTGTGTTTATCTTTATAAAAAGCTGCCACATTATCTTTAAAGCTGATTGTACCATTTTTCATTCTCACTAGCAATTAATGAGATTTCTTTTGCTCTGAAACTTTGAAGCACTGTTTTTGATTTTTAGTTCAGCCATTCTAATAGATGTGTAAATGTACCTTAATACAATTTGGTACATTTGCATCGCCGAAATACATTTGCATTACCTAAAATATATCATGTTTAGCATAATGTTATGGGTTTATCTGACTTTCACATATCTTCTTTCATATGAATGTTCATGTGTTTTGTGCATTTTCAAATTAGGTTGTTTGATTTCTTCTTGTTGAGATTTAAGACTTCTTTATATATTCTGGAGTCAAATGCTTTATCAGATTTGTGATGTTAAAATATTTTCTTCCATTGCGTGGTATATTTCCTCACTCTCTTAGCAATGTCTTTCACAGAAAAAAGTTTCAGTTTAAAAAGAAACTCAAATATAGTCTTGATCTCAAAGAGAAAAATTTTAGGCTACATAAATATAAGTGCAAATGTAAAACAATGAAAAAAATGATTAAATTTATTATGATATATTACATGGAATATTACATAGTTATTGAAATGAGGTATAACATATGATATGTAAAGAATTTTAAGATACATTTTTTGTGAAAATGGAAAGTTTATTGATGAGAATATAGAACATGCTTTCACTTTTGCTTCCTTAAACATTAACTTGTGCATAAATAAAGAGCATACGTAAAGTATTCTGGAAAGTGATTCATAATGGTTAAATATCAGTGATTTTTGACTTTAATTTTTGTTTACTTGCATTTTAGAAGTTTTTCTTCAGTGACCTCATAGTATTTATATAATGTTCATATAAACAAAGTAAATTACAGAACATAACATTTTATCCTATGCAAACTTTAAAGCATAATATTTAGTTAAGGGAATTCAGAGTTAAACTTATACAGATTTTTATATTTACTTTCTGAGAATTCTTTCCCTAGATGAAGTTCCTTTTGGAACATTTGGAATGAATGATTTTGTTGTGTTCCAGAGATTCTGGTGTGCTGTATGTCTATTCTCATTTAATTCTAAGCATTCTTACCAGTATTTTATTTTGATGCTCTTGTTGTTGTTATGATGATAGCTATTCTAAGAGAGGTGAGATGGAATCTTATTTTCGTTTTGATTTACATTTCCCTAATGGCTAATAATATTGAGAATTTTTTCATGTATTTATTTGCCATTTGAACTTTCTATTTTGAGAAATGTCTATTTAGGTAATTTGCCTATATATTAATAGGATTATTTGTGCTTTTATAATTCACTTTTCAAGTTATTTATATATTCTGGATATTAATCCTCTGCAGGATGAATAGCTGACAAGGATTTTCTCCCTTTCTGTAGGTTGTTTCTTCACTCTGTTGATTGTTTCCTTTGATATATAGAAACTTTTTAATCTAATGTAATCCAATTTGTCAGTTTTTACCTTTGTTTCCTTTCTTTTTGAAGTTCTATCCAGGAAATCACTTCCTGTACCAATATCATGAGGTGTTTCTCTTACTTTTTTTTCTAGTAGTTTCAAGTCATACATTAAGGTCTTTGATCCATTTTGAATTGATTTTTGTACAGGTTCAGAGATAGGGGTCAAGTTTCAATCTTCTACCTGTGGATATCCAGTTTCCTGAGCACCAATTGATGAAGATGCTGTCTTTATCCAATGTATATTTTGGCAACTTTGTCATAAACAAATTGGCAGTGTATGGATTTATGTTTGGGTTGTCTACTCTGTTCCCCAATCCCCATGCTGTCAAAGTTCTGTGTTGGAAGGGTGATGATGGTAACCAAGTAGTCTAAAACTTTCAATCCTGGCACCCTCAGTTCTGGCACCCATGAGAAAACACATGTTGCTGGTCATGACCTGGTCTCAGAGGGCACATTGCCCTAATTCCCCCAATTCTAGAATAAGTAGCCTCTGCTCCTCTCTGTGTCTCAGCCCATATTCCCCAGAGCAAGTAATTCTCAGTAGGCTTGTGTCAGAGTCATTCTCCTGAGCCAAGATTGTCTTGTGAGGCAGCTACCCATTAAAGCAGTATGACTGTGGAAACACAGAGATAGGAATTTGCAAGGATTTCTGATCCCAAGAGCAGTGGAACCTCAGATAATATGCCCCTTCCTCAAGATAGCTGGGAGTTCACCATGAGATACAGTGAATCCATTCTCTAAAGGCAGATCACTATGCAGACCCTAGGCCTTTTATCTGTTTAGGCTATATGTTGGAAAGATGCCAGTTTCTGTGCACATAGAGCTTGCTGGGACACATTTCCTCTTTCACCTTTACCCCTGAAGCGAAGAGACTCCTCTTCCCACAGCTAACAAGTGCTGGGGTATTTTGTTTATCTTGTTATGTTATTGTACTAGAAGTCCTGGTCAGACCAATTGGGTAAGATAAAGATAAAGAAATAAAGGACCTCTGAATTGGAAAAGGAGAAATCCAATTGGTACTGTTTGCAGATGACATGATCTTATAAAGAAAAAAACCCAAAACACACACAAAAAAATTTAAAATAAATGAATTCAGCAAAATTGGATATCACATAATCAGTGAACAAAATTCTGTAGTATAGCTATATGCCAATAGTGAATTATCTGAAATAAAAATCAGGAAAGCAATCCCATTTGCTCTTCCTACAAAAAGATACTTAGGAATAATTAACCAAAGAGGTGAAAGAGTTATACAATGAAAATTATAAAATCTTTATGAAAAAATCTGAGAGGACCCATAAAAAGGAAATTTATCTCCTATTCATGGATTGGAAGAATCAATATTATTAAACTGTCCATAGTACCCAAAGTGATTTAAAGATTCAATACAGTCCCTATCAAAATACAAATGACATTCTTCATATAACTAGAAAAAACAATTACAAAATTTATATGGAATCCAAAAATTAAAAACCCAAATAGTCAAAGCCATTTTGAGCAAAAGAACAAAGCAGGAGGCATTCTACTACCAAACTTCAAAACATACAACAAGGATATAGTGATCAAAATAAGATGGCATTGGCATAAACACAGACACATAGGCCAATGGATAACAATAGAGAGCCCAGAAGTAAACCCAAATATTTACAGTCAATTAATTATTGACAAAGGTGTTAAGAACACCCATTGGTGAAAGGACAGTCTTTTCAACAAATTATTCTGGGAAAATTGCATGTTCACATGCAAAAGAATGAAACTAGACCCTTATGTCTCTCCAGTTATAAAGATCAACTCAAACCTGGTTAAGGACTTGAATATAAGACCTAAAACCATGAAACTACTATAAGAAACCATAGGAGTAATGCTTCAACTTTGGAATGGGCAAGAAATGTTTGGACAAGACCATAAAAGCACAAGATACAAAGCAAAAAGAGATGAATAGTCTTTCATGAAACTTAAAAGCTTCTGCACAGCAAAGGAAACACTAGGTGGAGTGCAGAAGCAATCTACAGAATGGGAGAAAATATTTGCAAACCACATCTGAAAAGGCATTGGTATCCAGCACATATAAAGAACTAAAAAAAAATCTATAACCCAAAACAAACATACCCAATGAAAAATGGGCAATAGTTCTAAACAGATATTTCTCAATAGAAGACATACAAATGACTAAGAAATACATGAAGAAAAGAAGAAAAGCTCAATATCACTCATCAGGGAAATGCACATTAAAACCACAATCAGTATCACTTAGCCCTAGTAAGACTGGCTATTACAAAAAAAAAAAAAAAAAGAAAAACCTAAAGAAACCAAGTAATGGTGAGGATGTGGGGAAAAGTTTATACTTTCACATTGTTGGTAAGAATGCAAATTAGCACAACCACAAGGGAAAAATAGATTGAGAGGATACCAGACTCACAGTCCTGATTATATGTCCAAAGGAAATGACATCAGTGTGTTGAAGAGGCATAATTAATACCCATGTTCATTGCAGCACTACTCATAATAGCCAAGGAAATGACCTGCTTATCAACTGATGAATGGATAAAGAAAATGTGGTACATATAAACAATGGAACACTATTCAGCCATAAAACAATGCAATGGTGTCATTTGCAATAACCTGGAAGGAATTGGACTTTATATATCAAGTGAAATAAACCTGGCACAGAAATACATGTATGTCATGATTTCACTCACAGGAAGAATCCTAAAAAGTTGATCTCATATAAGTTGAGAGTAGACTGGTAGTTATCAGAGGCTGAGGGGAGTAGGGGAACAAGAGCGTTGAGGATAGATGTGTACAATTATGGTTAGATAGGAGTAAAAAGTTTTGGTGTGCTATTACATAATATGGTGACTATAGATAATGATAATGTATTATTCATTTTAAAAAGCTAGAAAAAATTATTTTGAAAGTTTTCACCACAATGAAATGATAGATATTTCAGGAGATATATTTAACCTTATTTAAACATTGCAGTGTGTGTGTGTGTGTGTGTGTGTGTGTATATATATATCTATATATATACACATATATATATGTGTGTGTATGTATATTTTTAAACATCATATGGGTTTTGTAAATATGTTCAATTTTTATGTTTTAAGTATCAATATAAATCAATCTAAGTTTTAAAAATGCTTTTGGAAAAATAGAAACAGAGGGAAATTTCCTCAAATTTATAAGGGCCATTTGTTTTTCAAAAAGCTACAGCTAACACTTACTTAAAAGTGAAAGACAATTCCATTTAAAATGGGAAACAAGGTAAGATCATCTATGCTTACTACTCTTATTCAATATTGAATGGGAAATTACTGTCAGTATAATGGAAAGGAAAGGAAATAAAAGACCTGAAGACTGTTAAGGAACAAATAAAAGTCTCTGTACTTGAACATGTTTGTCTGATTGTAAGTTCCTTGGGATCCACATAAACCTCTTAGAATAAATAGGCAAGTACAGAAAATCATAGGATTCAAATAATCACTTGTATTTTTATATAACAACAATAAATGTGGTAACACTCATACAATTTAAAATAACTTAAGAAATTTAAATTCTTAGGTATAATACCAACAAAAACTATATATGACTTGTTTGCTGAAAATGATGCTTATGAAAGAAATACATATGTTTATGGATTGGAAGTTTCAGAATGATAAAATTATTATTTCCCCCAAATTCATAAAATTTTAACAAATATCTAGAAAAATCTCAGCAAGATTGTTTCTGTAGATATAAACAAGATTATTCTGAAACATATATTGAAAGGCAAAGGAACTAGAATAGCTAAAAGAAAAAAGTAGGAGGAAGACTTCTACCAACTTTCGGTCTTCTTGCACAATTATAGTAAATAGCATTGTGGTACTGGTAGAGAGATAGTCATATAAGTCAGTTGGACACAAAAGAGTACCCAGAAATAAATCCACACAAATATGAAAAGCTAATTTTTAAATTCAGTTGTAAAAGCAATTTGAGGGACGAAATGTTGCCTTTCCAACAAATGGTGCCAGAGCAATTGGACGTCCACAGACAAAACCGACTAAAACAAACAAAAAATATTTTCACCTATGTGTCACAACTTAAGAGCTTCTTAAAATTGTAATACAAATTTACTATAGGACTCAGCAATTTTACTTGTCTTTGCAGGATACCTGAATAGGAACAGGATACCCTAGAACCTCTTAACCCACCCAAACACTTTTACAAAAACATCCTTAACAGATGAACACATAAACACATTATGATAGTTAATATGAATTGTCAACTTCATTGGATTAAGAGATGCCTATGATTAACAGGCCTCTGGGTGTGTCAATGAGGGCATGTCTAGGAATAATTGGAATATGGGATCAGTGAACTAAATTGGAGACCCTCACTAATCATGGGAAGCACTGCCCAATAGGATAGAATAAAAATTGGAAGAACAAGGAAGCAGATGTAGATGGAAACTTGGCTCTTCTTGAATGGGTTCTTGATTCCTGCTTCGATCCTCTGAGGATATCAGACTCTTGCTTCTTCACTCTTTCAAAGTGAACTCTGTCAGTGATTCTCCAGGTCGTTTCCAGAAGCCTTGGTCTCAGACTAGGGTAGCACTGTTAATCCCTCTTGTTCTGGGGCTTACAACTTTTGGACTGCACAGCTACTGGTTCTTCCAGCTCTCCAGCTGCGGACAGCCATTGTAGACTATCCAGCTTCCAGTCGTGTAAGCCAATCTAATAAATCCCCTTATTATAATCATAGTTCCTATTGATTCTGTTCCTCTAGAGAACCCTGAATATTACACACATGATATGTGTATGCAATTGGATATTATATAGCCATAAAAATGATGTTTCAACATGGCTAAACCTTGAAAGCATTATACTATATGAGTCAATCTTTAAAGACCACATATTGAATTGTTTTATTTACATGAATTCTCTAGAATTAACAAATTAATAGAGACTAAACAATATTAGTGATTGCCTGGGTCTGGTTGTAGCAATAGTGTCTGTCTGCAATGGTTAAGGGATTTATTTTCAGGACAATTGAATGCTCTGAAATTACATAAATTTGATGGTTGCTTTAAAGAATTGAAATCATACAACATATTTTTCTCTAAACACAATGAAATTAGAAATCAATAACAGAGGAAAAATATGGATTTCTACAAATGTGTAGATGTTAAACAACACACTCTTATATAGCCACTGACCCAAGCAAAAATCGTAAGGGAAGTTTTAAAAAAAAAACTTTGAAATGAATGAAAATGAAAACACAACATACCAATGCTTAGAGTGTGACTTATAGTTATAAATGCCTATGTAAATAAGGAAAGATATCAATTCAATAACTTAATCTTCAACTTAAGAAACTAGAAGAACAAGAATAATGCTAAAATAAGCAGAAGGAAAGTAATACTAAGAATTACTGGAGAAATGAATGAAATAAAAAGCAAAGAAATAGAAAATTTGCTTAAAAATTGGTTCTCTGAAGATATAAACAACACTGATATACATTTAACTAGACTGACCAAGAAAAAAGAGGGATAAATCAAACTAATTAAATAAGGAATTAAGAAAAGGATATCAATACTAACTTTATAGAAATGAAAATAATTATAAAAATTCTGTATACCAACGAATTGGATCACTTGAATGAGATGTCATAATTCCTTCAAAGACACAAACTACTGAGGTTTCCTCAAAAATAAATAGAAAATCTGAATGAACCTATAATACATAAAGAGTTGAATTAGTAAGTAGAAACTCTCTACAAAGAAATGCCCAAACCTGGATGACTTCACTGGTGAAGAATAACATACATTTAAAGAAAAATTAGTGACAATTCATCACAATACATTCTGGAAAACAGAAAGTGAGAAAAAATTTCACAACTCATTTATTATACCAGTATTATCCTCATAACAAAACCAAACAAGATATAACAAGAAAGCTACAAAATAATGTTGTACGAATGTTGAAATTTAAATATTCAACATTTGTTGAGTGTTGAGTCAAAAAATATAGCAACATCCAAAGTAATGTCAAAAATATGTAGAAATACGATGCCCTACAACCTCCTTATCCTCCAAAACACACCAATTCGTCAACAATTCATGGACAAATTCCCTTTGTGAGAAAAAAGAAACTAATTGAAAAGCTCTTATATCCTTGGAGAATTTATAATCAGGCTCATTCAAGCCAGAGAGATTTTGAGCAATCTCTTGCCAGAGACTCTGTCTCTAGTATAGTGCTATATGATGAAGAATTGACTTTTTAGCTCCTAGGTTCACCTAGGGGAAGAAAGTGATTGCTTCTTGCATTCAGCATCCCAAATTTTCCAAGGGGTTACACAAATGACTAGCTTGTCTCTTGCCAGTATGGGAGCTCTGAAATGACTGGCACAGTTTAGCCACCTGGAGGAGCTGCGGTATGGGCTGGTAGATGCAGTTGATTCTGCATCTGCTAAGTACTAAACAATTAAAAATAAAGTGCTCAGCTTCCTCCTGGAGAAGGAAGAAATTGATCTCTCCCACGAAGGAAAACCCAGGGCCAGAAATTTTCACTGATAAATTGTGCCAAGTTTATAAGAATTAATGCCAATACTTAAACTCTTCCAAAAAACTAAAGAGGAGAGAATACTTCCAAACTAATTTTGTGAGGTCAACATTACTCTGATAGCAAAGCTAGAAAATACATCATAAGAAAACTACTTTGATCAACATAGATACAAAATTATCAAAAAATACTAGTAAATCAAATCCAACAGCACATTAAAAGGATCATGCATGAAGGTCAAATGGAATTCATCCCTGGGATTCAAAGATGATACCATATATGAAAATCAATTAAGGTGATAGACCATATTAACAGAAGAAAAGATTAAAATAACATGATTGTCTCAATAAATGCAGAAAAAGCATTTGACAAAATTGAATGTGTCATGATAAAAATTCTCAACAAACTAGGAATACAAGATAATTTCCTAAATATAATAAAGTTCATATGTGATAAGCCACAACTAACATCATATTCAATTATGAAAAATTGAAACTTTTGCCTCTAAGGTAAGAAACAAGGTGAAGATGTCCATTCTTGCCACTTCTATTCACAATAGTCATGAAATTGCTAGAAAGAATAATTAGGAAAGGAAAGGAAATAAAGGGTACCCAAATTTGAAGGGAAGAAGTAATATTGTTCTCATTTTCAGTCAAAATAATCTTATATATAGAAAACCATAGAGACACCATGGAAAAATGTTTAAAAGTAAAAAAAAAACATGTAAAGTTGTGTGATACAAAATCAACATAGAAAAATCAATTACGTTTATTTCAGCTTATTACTAATAAGCTGAAAAGGAATTTGGAAAAACAATTCCATTCACAATAACAAGAAAAAGAATACAATATTTAAGAATGAACTTAAGAAAGCTAAAGACTTGTACACTGAAAACTATAAAACATTGATGAAAGAAATTAAACAAAACACAAAGAAATACAGAGACATCCTGGGTTCATGGATTGAAAGATTTAATATGGCTGAGATGTCTGTACTATCCCAAATGATTTACAGAGGCAATGAAATCCCTGGGAGAATTGCAATGGCATTTTTCACAGAAATAGAAGAATAATTCTATAATTCATATGGTACAAAAGTTTGCAAATAGCCAAAGTAATCTTGATCATGAAGAAAAAGCTGGAGGTATTATACTTCCTGATTTCAAAATATGTTATAGAGCTATAGTAAATAAAACAGTATGATACTGTCGTAAAATCACATATGGAACAATAGAGCACAATGGAGATCCCAGTAATAAATCCATATATATATGAATAAATTCATATGTAAAATAAATCCATGCATATGGATATTATATGGATCTATATATTATATATTAATGTATATATATTATATTTGGATTTGTTTCTATATATTTTTATATTTTATATATTCAAAATATATATACTTATGTATTTTATATTATATATATTCAGCTAATAAGAGTACAAAAAATACACAGTGGAAAAGGATAACTTCTTTAGCAAATGGTGTTTAAAAACAAGGGTATCCTGATGCAAAAGAATGTTGTCTTCCACCATACAGAAAAATTTATTCAAAATGAATTAGAGACAAATATAAAAACCAAAACTGCCGGGCATGGTGGCACACTCCTGTAATCCCAGCACTTGGGAGGCTGAGGCAGGAGGGTTGTGAGTTCAAAGCCAGCCTCAGCAACTTAGCGAGGCCCTAAGCAACTCAGTGAGACCCTGTCTCTAAATAGAATACAAAAAAGGGCTGGGGATGCTGCTCAGTGTGGAGTGCCCCTACGTTCAATCTCTGGTACCAAAAAAAAAAAAACAAAAAACCAAAACTATAAAACTCCTAGAAGAGAACAGGAAAATCTTCATGACATTCCTCTCAGCAGTAATTTAACGGATATGACACCAAAAGCCTAGGCAACGAAAATAAAAATAAACAGTGGGATTCATTAAACCAAAAAGGTTTCCACACAGCAGAGGAACAGTCAGTGGAGTTAAAAAGGAAACTTAAATAATAGGGAAAAATGTATGCAAACAATATATCTTGTAAGGGGTTAATTTACAAAATATACAAAAAATCTCCTACAACTCAATTGTAAAAGAACATACAGCCCAATTTTAAAAAGTGAACTAAAGATTTCAATTGATGTTTCTCCAAAGAAAGCATATGAATGACTGACAGGTATATATAAAAGTGCTCAACATCACTAATCATCCAGGAAATGCAAATCAAAACCACAATGAGGTATAACTTTGCATCTCTCATGAAGGCTGTTATCAAAAAAATGAAGAAAAATGTTGGTGATGCTGTGAAGTAAAAAGAACCATTACATACTTTTGATAGGAATGTAAAATAGTACAGATAATATAAAAGATAAAGGAGATTCCTCACAAAATGGAAAGTATAACTATCATCTGATCCAGCAATCTAACTTCTGGCATTTATCTAAAAGAATTAAAACCAACATGCCTATGTTTGTTGCAACACTATTCACAATAGCCAAGATGTGGAAAAAACCTGGATAGCCATCAACAGATGAATTGATTTAAAAATGTATATATACATATATTGGATAATATACATATATGCAACAATATGAATGACCCTTAAGAATATTATTCTAAATGAAATAAATCAGACACCAGGAGACAAATATAGCATGATTCCATTTAAGTATCTGAAATTGTGAAATTCATAAAATCAAAGAGTGATATGGTAATTTCCAGAGGCTGTAAAGTGGGGAATAGGAAAGTTACTAATTATAAAGTTTCAATCAAGCAAGACAGATAAGCTATAAATATGTATTCATATGACCCTGTAATTTTAGTCAAAAATAAGGTATCATATCCATATAGTTTGGATGTGGAATGTCTTGAAAAGGCTTGTGTTGAAGGCTTGGTCCCCAAAGTAGCAACATTCAAGGTGGGATGGGGCTTTTAGGAAATAATTGAACCATGAGGGCCCTAAACTAGAAGGTTTTTTTTCTTTTTTTTTTTTTTTTGGTGGTGCTGGGGATTGAACCTAGGACACTGTGCTTGCAAGGCAAAGACTCTACCAACTGAGCTATATCTCCAGTCCACAAGGGCCCTAAACTAATCAGTGGATAATCCATTGATGGCTTCATAATTTGAATAGACTATTGGTAGTTGGAGCCTAGTTGAAGGGAGCAGGTTCTTGGGGGTGTATCCTTGGGGATTATATATTATCCCTGGCACCTTCCTCTCTTCTTCCCAGCTGCCAAGGGGTGAGCAACTTTCCTCCACCATGCCCTTCCACCATGATACTCTTTCTGCCTCACCTTAGGCCCAAAGAAGTATTATTTTTAATGGACCCAGAGTTTGTTTGGGAACATAGAAAATTTCTGAAGATAGTGGTAAAAGATACAGCACATTATTAATGTAATTAATGACATTGAACTTAAAAGTGATCCAAATGATAAATTTTTGTTATAGTTTTCCACAATAATTTTTTCATATTAAAATACTAGCAAACTATTATCTTTTTTGTATTTGCTCAGATTTGTTTTGTGACCTAAAATATGATCTATTTTAAAAATGTTCCATGTGCTGCTGAGAAGAATGTGAATTCAGTCATTGATGGATGAAATATTCTATAGATGTCTGCTATTCCATATTATTAATTGTATTTTTTAGTTCTGTAGAATCTTACTTAGTTTATGTCTGAAAATCTATCTAGTGGTGAGAGAGGTGTGTTAAAGTCACCCAGTATTATTGTATTGTGGTCTATTTGATTCTTAATATTGAGAAGGGTTTGTTTGATGTACATACATGCACCATTGTTTGGGGCAGAAATTTTACAATAAAATACTTGGAAATCAATCTAACAAAAGAGGTGAAGGAACTCTACAATGAAAACTATAGAACACTAAAGAAAGAAATTAAAGAAGACCTTAGAAGATGGAAAGGCCTCTCATGTTCTTGGATAGGCAGAATTAATATTGTCAAAATGGTCATACTACCAAAAGCACAGATTCAAAACAATCCCCATGAAAATGTTCTTCACAGAACTAGAAAAAGCAGTTCTGAAATTCATTTGGAAAGATAAGAGACCCAGAATAACTAAAGAAATCCTTAGTGATTAAAGCAAAGCAGGAGGCAAAACAAGACAGGAACTCAAATTATACTGCAGAGCTATAGTAACAAAAACAGCATAGTACTGGCACCAAATCAGGCATGAAGACACATGGAACAGAATAGAAGACACAGAGACAACCCCCATAAATACAGTTATCTGATATTTGACAGAGGTGCCAAAAACCTACATTGGAGAAAAGATAGCCTTTTAACATATGGTGCTGGGGAAACATAGTAGAATGAAATGTAACCCCTATCTCTCACCCTGCACAAAGACCTAGGAATTAGACCAGAAACACTGCAACTGCTAGAAGAAAATGTAGGCCAACACTCCAACGTTTGGTCATTAATTACTGACTTCCTTAACAAGACTCTTAAAGCACAAGAATTAAAATAAAAAATCAAATGGGATTACATCAAACTGAAAAGCTTTTTCACAGCAATGGAAACAAGAGTGTGAAGACAGTCTAGAGAATGGAATACTATCTTTGCCAACTGCTCCTCAGATAGGGCATTAATATCCGGAATAAACAAAGAACTCAAAAAACTTAACACAAAAAAATCAATAAATGGGCAAAAGAACTAAATAGACATTTCTCAAATGAAGAAATACAAATGATCAAAACATATATGAAGAAATGTTCAACATCTCTAGCAATTAAGAAAATTCAAATCAAAAGTACATTGAGATTTCATCTCACTCCAGTCAGAATGGCAATTTTCAAGAATATAAATAATAATAAATGTCACTGAGGATGTCGGGGAAAAGGTACAGTCATACATTGTTGGTGGGATTACAAATTAGTGCAACCACTGTGGAAAGGAATATGGAGATCCTTCAGAAAAGCAGAAATGGAAACACCAAATGACCCAGCTCCCCCACTCCTCAATATATCCAAGTTTTTAAATCAGCATACCACAGTGATGCAGCCACATCAATGTTTGCAGCAGCACAATTCACAATAGCTTATCTATGGAGATAAACTAGGTGCCCTTCAAAAGATTAATGGATAAAAATGTGGTATATGTACACAATAGAGTATCACTCAGCCTTAAAGAAGAATGACTTTATAGCATTTTCCAGTCAATGTATGGAAGTGGAGACTATCATGGTAGGTGAAATAAGCCAGACTCAGAAAGCCAAAGGTCAAGTGTTTTCTCTGATTTGTAAAAGCTTGTACAAAACAAGGGGGTTAGGCATTTTAAAAAAATGAGAAAGGAATGAAAAAAATAGAAGGGAATTTCATCAAAGTAGAGAAAAGATCAGTAGATAGAATAGACTTACAAGATTGAGGAGAAGGAAGAAGGGACGGGAGAAAGGAAGAAAAATGGAAGAAATATGACTGAACGTTCATATGTGCATGCATGAATGTGACACAGTGGGTCCCGACATTGTGTGTATTCACAGGACACCAATTTAAAAAAATGTAAACTGTAAATGTATTGAAGAGGTATCAGTGGAGTGGAGGTTGGGGAGTGGAGGAGTAGGGGGGAAGTGCTGGGGACTGAATCAGCGTAGGTTGTGTTCGATGCTTTTGTGATTACATCAGGTGTAACCTGGTGGTGTGTATAACCAAACAGGATAAATAAAAAAATAACAATCCAATAACAAAAATACTAGTAAACTGAATTAAATAATATGTAAATATTATACAACATCACAAAGTGTAATTATGCAAGGGATGCAATATTGTTTTCATACCTAAAAATTACTTAAGGTAATATACCACATCTTATATCACGGGACAAAAAGAGCATTCGGTAAAATTAAGATATTTAAGGGACAGAAACACTCAATAATTTAGGAATGGATGGGCACTTCCTCAACCTGAAAAAGAGCACCTGCATGCAAACACAGCTGGCATGATAAATAATGGTGAAAGAGTTAATGCTCCCTAACATCAGAAATGAAACATGGATATGTCATTTTCACATTTAAACACATATTTGCATATTCTACAGAGAATACGGAAGAACATAAAATAATAGGTATTCAGGAAAGGAAGAATAAAACTACATTTCTTTTTCTTAGCTTAATTGTGGCATATTTAACAAAAATCACATATAAATATTGAATATGTATATTCAAGCTGCACAACATGTTGTTTTGATATATGTATACACTGTGAAATAGTTACCACAGTGAAGCTGTTAACATACCTATTCATTTATATAGTTTGTGGTGATAATATTCAAGATCTACTCTCTTACCACCTTTCAAACTTAACATTATTATTAACTACAGTAAAAATTTAAACTGTAAGTTTGACACTTTGACCAACATTTCTTCATTTCTCCCATCCAAACCACTGGTAACCACTCTTCTCTACTGCTTCAATGAGTTCAACATTTTTAGATTCCACATACAAGTGAGATCATGCAGTATTTGTCTTTTGGTGTATTGCCTTATTTCACTTAGGATAATGTCCTCCAATTTCATCAGTGCTGCTACAAATGGCAGAATTTCTATTTTAAAGCTGAAAAATATTCCATTGTGTATATCCACTATATTTTCTGCCGATGGACACTTAGGTTGATGCGTACCTTGGCTACTGTGAATAATGCCAACATGAACACAGGAATGAAAATAATTCTTTGAAGTAGGAATTCCTGGATCATATGGCAGTTCAACTTTTAATTTTTTGATGAATTTCCGTACTGTTTCCCATAATGGCCATACCAATTTTCATTCTCATGAACATTTCCTTTTGGCTTCATCCTAACTAATCTTCTTGCTTTTTGATAATATCCATTCTAACAATTCAATATCAAATTGAAGTTTTTGACTTGCATTTCCCTAATGTTGATGATTAATGATGTTGGGAACTTTTTCACGTATTTTTTGGCCACTTTATTTGTATATTTTCCTTTGGAAAATGTCTATGTAGATCTTTTACCCTTTTTATATGAGGTTATTTGGTTTTGTTGTTCTTTGTGGTATTTAGTCATGTGTCCTTGGATATTAACCTCTTATTGGATATATGATTTGCAAATATTTTCTCCCATTTCCTGGGTTGCCTTTTCATATTTTTATTTCCTTTGCTGTGAAGAAATGTTTTCATTTGATGTAGTCTCACTTTCATTTTTGCTTTTGTTACCTGTGCTTTTGGTGTCATACCCATTAAATCATTGCCAAGACATATGGAATAAAGTTTTTCTCCTGTGTTTATTTTTCCTGGAAGTTTTATGGACTCTAGTCTTAAATCTAAATTTTTGGCCCATTTTTAGTCAATTTTTGTGTGGGGTGTAACAATTTTTTTGTTTATTTGTTTCTTGGCATTTGGATATCCAGTTTTCCCAAAAGATTTGTCAAAGACGCTATCATTTCTCCATTATGTGTTCTTTGTACATTTGCTGAAGATTAGTTGACTATATATGCCTGTGTTTATTTCTGGAGTTTCTATTTTGTTCCATTAGTCTATGTGTCTTTTTAAACAGTGTGTCTGTTTTTATGACAGTACCTTATTACTTACTTTGAAAACTTTAGCTGGTAATGACATGATCTTTTATATACAAAATACTAAAGACATCTACTAAGATATATTAGAACTAATAAGTTCAGGAATGTTTCAGAATACAAGATCAATATATAAAACTATTATATTTCTGTACAGTAGTGTTAAGCAAACCAAAGATGAAATTTTAAAATCAATTCTATTTATAACAGAATCATAATGAGTACAATGCTTATGAAATCTAACATAATAAATTTAAACCAGTACTCTGAAAACTACAAAACATTATTGAAAGAAGACTTACATAAAACAAAAGATCCCACACATGAATTGGAAATCTAAATATTAAGATGGAAGTATGTATGTATTTCACATAATCCCTGTCAGAATTCCAGGTGGCATTTTTGTAGAATGACAAGCTGATTTTAATGGTATTTGCAGACCCATTTTCCTGGTAATTATGAGAGGAATTTTATCCTGATTGGATCAAGGGTTGAGGCCAGACCTCTGACTGGGATGAACATGGACCCTGTATTTTGTGCCAGTAACTATCTACCTTGGCACATGTGGGTTTGTTTTATAAAATCCTTACATGATGAGCTAAACAACTGAAGAGATATATTTTAAGAAACAATTTCTATGAAGAATAACAGCAACCTGTATCCTACAAGAAAAAGTCCTAAAATCAAAGGCTTCGTGGAATTGCAATCTTTGCCAAATTGTTAAAGCTGCCTTGAGCTAAAAGGATGGTCTGCAGAATAGTACTAAATGCAAAAATTAACTCAATATTTCTAGGGTAGAGGCAAGTCTTTATTACTTTTATTGACTTTGCAAAAATGTTTTAATTCTAAGTAGTTTCTTACAGATGCTCACATTTATTATTTAAAATCACCATTTCAGACACTTGTCTTGATTTTTAGTTAACTCAATTTGTATTAGGCAAAAAAGAGTATTAAGTTCTTTTCTTAGGAGGTAATTTCAACTGCAAAATTGTTCACCATAGATTTGGGATTAGTGGGGAAATCCCAAGAACTACTTTAAAATTCAGTCAGGAAACTCCTAAAAGAAAGTCCAGACCTATACAATGTTGCTAAATTGCAGGAGAAAATTGAATAGCCATAGGTGTTTTAAGCATGTTAAGAATATGTTGAAACATAATAAAATATAATTAGTATATTCTATAATTGTTATAAATCTTATGGATGAATAGTAAAAACCTTTGTAGAAAATAATAAAGTTTTCCTTGTATATATTTTAAAGTGATAGATCTCCATTTTTGAAATAAACTTAAAATGAAATAATAAAAGAAAAATACAAAGTTCATTTTAAATTTATAAAACTTAAAATACTTTGACCAACTTAAGATGAATCATGCTGTATATAGTCTTCTGCTGGAGGATATAAACTTTAAAGGAGAAACATTTGCCATCACCCCAAGAAAAATATTTGACATGCCTGTATCTATCACTGTAATTCCACTGATATGAAGGGAAAAACAATATTCCTAGATAGTCAGGTACAAAAATGTTCATAATGGATTAGAAAAAATTAAAACCATTTTAAACATATCCCAAGACCAGCTGACTGAAAAATGCAGCTCATTCCTCTAATGGAATCTTATATAAGAGAATTGTAGGAGACTACATAATGATATACAAAGATGGTCCACAAAGAACAATTATGGTGTAAATATCTTCCAATGAAACAATACATACTATACTATAAATACAAAGGTATGTATATATTTATTAAAATTTGTCAAATAGTGGTATTAGGAATAGTTTAAGGATTTTGATTTTGTCTTACATTAACAAATTTTAAAAAATATTTTCTATTATAATCATGTCAATTTATATAAAAATAAATATTAAAAATAAAGCCACAAAATCCCATTTCCCTAATGAAATACTGGGAAACTGCAGAAATGATCTTGATAGCAAGTACAGAAAATCATCAAAGTATCCAAGTACTCTCACAATTCTGCATCGCATTAGAAAACTAAACACATACTGTCTTCATCAAGGGCCATTGAATAATACACTGTGTCTAATGAAAAAGACCCAAGGGGCTCACATTTTTTGACACATCAAAATTTTCCTTTAGAACTGACTGTTCAGAAAAACTCTTGAATGTCAGCAAGGTTTTTGGACTGAGTTTCAAGGAAGCATTGGTTTGAATTAAAAAATTGATCCAGAAACAATCTAGATGTTCAGTAATGTGAGAAGTGTTAAAACATACATATACGCACAAAAACACATACAAGATACAGACATAGATTCTCTTAATAGCAATGAATTGGATTGAATATTAGAAGCCAGAGAAATTATTTTAAAAGTACCTTTAATGACATGAAATGAAGATCAAGAGTATGTGTGTACATACACACACATTTATGTGCGAAGAGCAGATATAAAAACAGTATGTACATTATAATATATATATATGTATATATATATGACATGTGCATAAGAAAAATACTAGAGCTACAGCCAAAAATGTATCAGGCAGCTTTTTTTAAATACTAGGCAGGTACAGATGAACATGGTTCAGGAAGCATGGGTAGTCATTAGG
>JAJEJO010032086.1:0-12046 GCA_020662805.1 Glaucomys volans
AGAGACAGGGTCTCACTGAGTTGCTTAGTTGCTGAGGCTGGCTTTGAACTCATGATTTTCCTTCCTCAGCCTTCTGAGCCACTGGGTTATAGGCATGCACCATTGCACTCGACTTACATTCTTTTGCTGATCTTGATTCTTCCATCAGATTGTTCTTTTTCTGAGAGTTTTCCTGCCTTAACTGTTCTATGGTCTCAGCATGTGGACAATATTTGTCACATGGTAGGTGGTTAATTATTGCTTTTTCCCTGAATACTTAATGAAAGTCAAACCTAAACTTACTAAACTAATGACCCAGCTATGGGTCAATTATATCAATTGGGTCAAGAATATCTCAATTTAGTGGATATCTAATTAATAAAGAAACATAGAGGCTTGCTTCAGAAATCCATTTCTGGAATGGGCAATCCAGGACCAAAACTGGCCACCTGGAACCTGTGCTGCTTCCTCACGCTGTCCCCTCATCCCCATGGTGCTGTCTCTTGCACTTGAATGTGACTTCCTTCCATGGGTCTGAGCTGGACGGTGATTTGGAATGGGTCAGAGGTGGGCATGCAGACTTGGAGAAGTGAGTCAGCACTGACTGCCTGAAATACCAGGGATTCTGCCACCATGCCAGGGCTGAGAAAGAACAGTGCACACATTTATCAAATTTGACAAGAGTTGGTGGCCTTGGTGAGGGAGGTGGAGGTTCAAGTGTCTCACATGGAATTTAAATAACCCCAGGCCTGCTGAGCCACTGCATTGTGCAAATAAGTCATTGGAGCAAACGCTCAGGGTCTGCCTGGCATTTGGAAATGAATGAGGAGCTTACCTGTGATTAAACAGAAACCAAGCTGTAAAGCTCTTGTGACTCCATAAAAAGGTCACTGTACACCGAAGAGAGTTGCCTCATTCAAAAATCTGAGCTTAACTTTGGAAAATATGTAGCTGTTGTGCAATAGTAGGTGCTACTTAATCTTTCCTAGGCAAGGCAACCTTATCTGTGAAAGGTGTTAAGGAGAATGCCCTTCCTGATGGCATCTGATAATAAAGTGCTAGACTAAAGAGAGCTAAAATAATAGGATAATTTATTGTCTCACTTAACCAGAACTGAGAAAGTGGGCACCTCTGAACTTGGTGAACTTCATGACTTGTGGATAGTGTAAAAACAAGGGCCATCCCACCTTTTAGTGCTGCCCCCTCCTGGATATTAGATTCCAGTCACCAGGGGGCTGCACCAGCTCCAAAATTTCCATCCTTACAAGCAAAACTGCCAAACAGAAAATGGGGAGGGCAGCATCTCATTAGATTCTCATTGTTATGCAGGAAAATACTGGAGGAAGTTATGTCAAGTGAAGTAAGCCAGGCACAGAAAGATAAGTGCTGCTTGTTCTTCCACTTCTTTATAAAGGGCTGAAAACTCTGATCAAACTTAGGAAGAGAGTACAATAAAGGTCACTGGAGGCTGAGAACGGTGGGGGAGGGAGACAGGTAGAATGGATAATGGAGACCAACTTATATTTGGGGATGGGGAAAGCAGCTCTAATGTTCTAAGCATGATAGGAAAAATTGCCTATAACAGTTCATCATGTATTTCAAATTAACTAGAGTAGAAGAGTTTGAAGTTTCCAACACATAGAAATGATAATATTTGAGATGAAGGAACTGATTATTGACCTTATTTGATTATAGCACCTGGTATACATGTTGACTTACCATACTGCACCCCATAAATAACTAAATATATGTCAATTGAAAAATTGAAATTAAAAAAAGAAAAGAAAAAGGAAATAAATCCCAGAAGTCTCTTTTGTGTCCAATTGGCAGGAATCAGGTGCCATCAACCCCCAATTAACCCATGGTGATGGGAAAGACATACAAGATTGCCTGTGACTAACAGGATTCACACTCTGGGGTCCCATTCACTGCACTCATTCCCAAGGACAATGCAAAGCTGATGGTAAAGGAGAGAGAGGAAGGAATTGTGCTTCTTTGGAAACCTAATCCACTGGGTTTTTTGGTTTTTTGGGGTTTTTTTGTTTTTTTTTTTTGAGGCTTAAAATGCACTTTTTAAACTATAGCCAATGAGTTAAAGTTTATTCCTGTCATATTTTTGCTAACAAATGTTCGTATCTGGGATATTTTCCTTCATTTCTTCACTGTGAGACATTTGATATAAATCTGGGATAACCATAAAAGGGAGGAATATTGAGTTCTCACTTGGTTTCTGAACTTAACTGGTTGCTGCTCTGCTTAAGATTTCTGCCAGCTCTCTCTGGGAAGACCTGAATGTCTTATGTCAGATCAAAGTTGGGAGGACTGCATATATGAAGCCTGGGAACCCTAGGGCAGAGTCTGTGACCTGGCTGTGGACAGTCACCCCCTGGGGCTGCTCACAAGACCATTCGCCCTTCCCTGGAAATGTTGCCATGGACACATGTGTGCACCATGTAGCCCAACCTTGCGTCAGCATGGGAGAGGGCGCAGTCCAGGGAAGTCATTCTCTCATGCATTCAAATTTTGAATAGAGAGACAAACACCTGAGAGTTGCTGGAGCAGAACACAAGAGGCAAGGTGCAGGGGGGAAGGACCCTGCCCTGTTGTTCCTGACATCCTTAGCATGGCCTGGGTCCTTTCCATCCTGTGGGAGACTCCTAGGAACTTGCTTAGGGGCAGAGTAATTTCAAATCAAGTATTGGGCTCCTCAGGATCCTATTCTATTTCCTTGATGCTTTCCATTCCTGACCACTGACTCCTCCATATGACAGTCAAGTAGTTTCTTCCTACCTGTTGAGGTTCAAAAGTTTAGGTTCTGAGGAGAGCATAGAAATAATTCAGAAATTTAAAATAGGCAGAGGAGACTAATTTTCCTTCAGGCTCGATAAAGATTACCCATTTGGGGAGAAAGGAGAATCAGAGGGAAATCAATGATAGCTTCATTGTTGACTTTTACTGCTGTGCACACAACATACATACATGCACACATGTGTGCATGTGCTCACATACATGCTGCAGTCACACCTACACTCATGCACACTCTGTCATACACATTCTTTCACATGCACACACTCATACCCATGCAAACACTTTTATGCATATCCAAACTCACACATGCACATACTTACACATAAACTCTGTAACATATACACAATAATACATATGAACATTCTCTCACATGGTCACATACATATGTGCATTCATACTCAAACTCTCACACATGCATGTACACATGCTTACATGCACACATGTACACATTCATGCACCTCTATGCACATTCACACATTTGAACACACTTGCCCAGATACATACACACATACACAAGATCACACACATGCATGCACATTTATACTCTCAAGTGCACACACATATACATTATTATATGTACCTTCACATACCTGCATGAGCACTCTCACACATATGTGTGCAAAATCTCTTGCAATGGGCACATGAGCACACACATATTTTGGCACCACCTTCCCAACCACCCCAATATGATCCTAGATTGTAGTGATGAAACTTCTAATTAGGTCTATGAAATCTGGAAAAAGAGGAGATAGTTCCTCTTTCTTGGGAAGGTCACAGACCTCCAGAAGAATGTGGGTGACAGAGCAACTCTATAAGAGTCTTACTGAGTTCCTGGTTACATCAACTTGTCATGGGAGAAGAGGGATCATGGTGCAGCCAAGGGAGTTAAGACAGGAAAAGAAAGGGACGAAATGGGACTAAGAGTCCAACAGGCATGATGGAGCAGTGAGACAGGTCCCTGAACATCTCAAGAGAACCTAGCCTGACAGGGGACACTGAGGACTACATCGCATGCCTGACATATCCTGAAATAAATAGCTTAGATGCTATGTACAAGCCTAAGGAAAAGGGGGTGCTGAGGGCTGAGATTCTGTTTGAATAACTGCAGAAGAGTGGGGCGGGGAGGGGGTGGTTAAAATAGGAAAGAAATGCATTTTAGCAGGAAAATGAGAGTCTGGCATATAGAAGTTTGTGAACTGAAATTTTTAATCTTGAGACATTCAACCAATGCCTTTTTATGCTTAAGTCACATAACAGTGAGATTTTGTTGTAGGTGGTGTTTCTTTTATCTATACATCTATTTATCTACTTACTTACAATCAAAGACCGTAAAGCAATATCACCAAACAGTTAATCAAAGGTCTAGAGTAGCGAGCAACCACCAGGCAAAGAGATTTCTCTACTAGGGAGTTTTTTTGGTTTGGTTTGGTTTATACATTTGGTATACAACAAATAAACGTTGTGGTGGAAAGAATAACCACACACACATACACAAAAACTGACAAATTATAAGAATCTGGCTTGATGAATTATTATAAATAAGTTACCCATGGAAATAAAAGTCAGGCCAAGAAATAGAAAAAGCCGCTTATAGTCACTATCATGTCACTCATCTCCAAAAGTGAGCATAACCCAGTCTTCCGGTGCCGGAGTCAGGTTAGCACTGTGGGATCTTACGTCCATGAGAGCAGGTGTGCAGCCTTCTGTGTCTGACATCTTCCACTCTGTCTCCATCTCTACCCCCCTTTCTTTCTGTCTGTCTTTCTCACACACACACACACACACACACACACACACACACAGAGCACTATCTCAGTCAATTCCTATGAACTTCTGAAACAGTATATATTAATTTGCCCAATTATTTATTTTTGGGCCAGCAGTATTATAATAGTTTGAGACAGGAGTCTTACCTGTTTTATTCACTGCTTTAATCTTAATGCATAACAATGTCTGACATGCAGGAGGTCTTCAATAAATATTTGTACAAAGTATAAACTGATGATTTGAGCAGTGTCTCCTAAATATTTCTCTCCACAGATACATGCTCTCAGTATGGAAATGGGATTTTGTGTTATTAGCCTGACTTTTATTGTTTATACACTGTACCCACAATTCCCATCACTTAGAAATGTTCCATTTTGCATTTGAAGTTCACTGTTGACCTTAGATTTGTTGTTTATTTTTAGATGCAGAAGAAGGGTTTTTAGTTCAGAAGCAAAATTTTCTGTTGCAGAAATCAGGAAAAGCATCATGGAAGGCAGCAGGGCATGGTGTAGATACAAGGGATACATAGCAGAATGAGCTACCTGATCTCAAAGTCTTGGAGTTGGGTCTGTGATAACTTTGTTGAATGGACCAGAAGTTGAGTTTTCAAAGTTAGCAACAAAGAGGCAGTATTTTCTTATGTGGCCTGGTTCTGTCCTTCTTGTTCTCCTGGAGCTGATGATCCATGAGCACTCCTGCCTGATGAGCAGCTGAGTACACAGTCCGTGAGGACTGTCTGCTTCCCAGTGTACTTGCTCTCAATGAGTTCCAAAAACAGAAAACACACCAGGACAACAGTTAGCCTCCCTCCACTCCCACCTCCATAATGCACATTAAGGGACAAAGTTCCCTCTGGGAGGATGACTGGGTAAAGAGAAAGACAAACAAACAAACAAAAAGCTGTGAACCTATTAGAGAGGGAACCAAAGAAAGAGGACAGGAGTGACTTCAAAGTTTCCAACTGAACTTGACTTCTCAATATGGATGATTTCTAACAGCATTGTGCAATTCCTTTGGCCATTGTCATTGTGGAGGATAATAGGTGGGCAAATTCTATACCCATTAAGATAGAATCAAATACAATAGCAACCAGGACCTTTCCCCCTCCTTTGTATACAGTAACATCAAAGACCTCTTTTAGTTAGAACTAGGCATTTAAAAAATAAGGACACAGAAACAAGGAGCCAAAATGTTTTGAAAATTGATGTAAAATCATTCTTCTTTAAAAACATTATCTGTCTTTGTAAGACTCAGAATTTCAAGGGAAGGTCAGTTAATGATACTGACTCATAACACAATCAAAAGTTTTTCACTTTGCCTGTATTTTAAAGGTCCCAGCAAACACATACTCAGCGTCCTCTGTATTAAATGAAGGTAAAAACAGAACAGCAAAGGTAACAGAGGGATGGACAAGTGAGCTGTAAAGAACTTTAACTCCTCCACCCAAAAAAGACAGGCTTTGTCAGCTGTACTTGGTATTTGCCTTAACAAGATGGAATGAGTTTAATGGACAGTCCTGCTAGAAGCAGCAATTGAAACTTCAAAGCAGAAAACAGTTAGGGCTAAGAAAACAGAACTAAGAAAAACATCTATCTTCATACTCCGCTCAGATGGGAATGTGAAAAACAAATGAAACCAATAGAGCTATCTAAATCACGAGAGCTTCCCATCTGTTACACTTTATTTCTTATTATGCTTACAAATGCGTGCTTGTTAAATACCTCTAGGCCCATGTAATGTAAAGATTAGACACACTAGTTATCTTAATATTACCCAAGTGAGATAGGTGGTGGCTAATCTACCACTCCTAGGAAGAGATCAAGTCTGGAAATAAACATCATAACCCACAACACAACTAAAAGAGAAATATAAAGCTTCTATTTGTGAAGCTGCATGGATGAAATAATTACTGAGTCTATTTGTAGTAAATTTCTTAACCTAAGAATTTTTGCCACATTTTTATGTTGTGTAACTACAGGAAGTTGACAAAAATGAATATGAATTTCTTCTTTTTTATTGGATTTTAATTGTATCTGAGATCTAATTAGCCTCATGGGGGGAAGGGCAAAGTCTTTGTCTGCATATCATCCCAGTAAGTCCTGCGTTACTCTTAGCCCCTCAGTTAATTATTGTCTATTTCTGGAAGTCAGTAGGCCCTTCCACTCCCGTGTCCTTTAATAACGTGATGGTATGGCTACTTCACTTTCTGCTCTAGGAATTTCTGCACATCCTTTGAGTAACAAAGCACTTTTTTCCTGTGCCTGTGAAACAATATTAGAAATGTTTTGTTTTAGATTCAGAGGGCTCAAAGATTAGCAAAGGAGGATTCCTGGAGGTAATCACATTCCCATATTTACCACTGAGGGAAGGGATGTGCAGCTATGCCCAGGCCCAGGGGTCTGGTGGTTCTTCCTGTGGGTAATCCACCCTTCTTACCCAGGCAGTTCTTACAGTTGGATCCAGTCCTCTGACAGGATCACCCCTTCCCAATTCCTGCACCCACCTGGGCTTCAGAGGAAGAGAGCCTGAATACCTCCTGCATCCTGTACAATAAGGTTTGAATCAAACTATTCTTCTCGGATCATCTGTTGGGGTTCTGGGTTAAGTCCTCAACATTTTTGCAGGGAGGGTTGTTTGTTTTGATGAAGTTTTTTTGTTGATCTTATTTAGGATAAAGTCATGGACACAAATGCACATACTTGACCACACTAACACCTGCACAGTATGCATATGTGTACACACACAGGCACACACATGTACGTCCACACATGTGACACATGTATGTGCACAGCACACACACAGCATGCATGCCACACACATGCATGCCTTGCATACTCATGAACACAGAAGCACGTGTAGGCCACACACTTGTACACCACACACATGCACATCACACAAATGCGCATCATACAAACATATCCTCAAGTGCACATGCACTATATTCTTCCAAAGAAAGAGACCCTGGACTCAAGCATGTTCCTCTTGTTGGTCATGTGCTGCCTGGTCTCATTTTTTATCATATTTATTCTGATATCCCTATCTGAACCCTCCCATACTAGACTCTGGAGAATCTCAGTGCCTGCCTTAGTCCCATCACCCAGATGCTCAGGCCTCTGCTGCCCTGTGAGCCTTGACCAGAAGCCAGGCCTCTCCCCCAGGAGAACTTGGGCTTCCCTTGGGATTTAGCTCGTCCCACCCTCCTTCACCTGCTCAAATTGTAAATATGCACACTTGCTTTAATAAAATTCTGAAACATTCAAATGCCAATCTCTTTTGCTTGACATTAGTTAGTTCTTTCTTCCAAATTTGGTCAAATCTAATGATCCCCAAAGATACAGCCAAATTAACAAAGATGATTGCCCTTCAGCAGAGTTCTAAAAGAAATTATTTTGTAGGCTCAAACATCTTTTTGCTATGTGGATAAAATTCAACTTACCAAGGTTTAATGTCATAAAAAGCATGTTAGCTTAATTCAAGAGACTTCTGAGACAGAAGCATATGCTGCATATTGAAATGCAAAGATTAAGACTTATTAGGCTAGAAACCAATGCATGAATGTGTTCCTAAGAGTCACATGTCCTCATGTCTCCAACTGATGGGAAGTAGTGATATTCCATGGGAAAATGATTTGAGAAATTGAATAGATGGAATTGTCATCCTGTGACGGAAAGTTAATAGACAGGCAGGCAGGTGTTTGAGAGCAGTGTGACAGATTCTGAATTTTTAAGAGTGTTTTTTTTAACTGACTGGTAAGTCAGAAATTTTTTCAGAGAGGAGTGTTGAAGATAGGATGCCCCTCAAAATCAGAAGAAAAAATGAACTTGAAGGCAGTATTGCCAGTTTCACCTGGAAATCACAAGGAACCTGGGCAAGCTGAATGCATTACTCACTAGAAAGTCATGGAATCAGAGTGAACAGATGCACAAATTCATAGTACAAAATATTCAGCTTCTTAAATAAAAGTAGGTTGAAGATTCGGGGGATTGCCTTAAAGGACCATGGTGCCAAAATGAAACCAAGAGATGACTCTACAGGAACTCGAGTGGGAATTAACAGCCTAAATAATTTCTATGTTGCAATATGGGAAAGTTCATCAGTAAGTTGCAAGACACCCAAGTCACCCATTCGAGATACATAAACTTGCTGGAGGGGACTTCAGGGAAAAGTATGTAGCTGGGATCTTACACACTATGACCCTGCATTAGCTCATGCCAGCCTGTGCTGGAGACAGAGTGCATTCATGCAATAAGAAGGGAGGTGCAGGAAAAAGAGCATGAACTAAGCTGAAAGAGATCAGTGTGTCCTTGGGAAAGTTATGAACACTCTCTAAATACAGTTAACTTCTTTGGAAATTAGGAAGAATAAAATCTACTTTAAAGCTTTATTACATTTAGAAATATAATGATTCACAGGCAGTGTGCACTAAGAAATGCTGCTTTTCCTGTCTTCTTGAAGATTTATGTGCAAAGGATTACTCACATACTGGCACTGAAAATTTCAAACTAGTTTCTGCATCCTTTCAATAGATTCCCTGTACTTTAATTAGTCTAATGTGTTTGTTAGGGAAGAAAGACTTTTTTCTGTACTCTCTTATATTCTAGATCTGAGGGCCTATGAATTAAACTAGCAAAAGGTAGACTCTCAGGAGAAAAGGTGCTAACTCTTCACTTAGTATTTGTGTATATGAGAGTTTTCAGAAAAGAAGTGAAACTCATGCAGTTAAAATTGGAGGGCTTGTGTACTATTTTAACAAAGGACATTTGGACTTCAAGGGACAATAAATCATGGGGAAGTGACTAAGAAACACATGGGGGAACTAATGGAGGATGAGTATTATTTTAGCTGGGTATAGCTATACACACTTGTCCCCAAGTTGGCGCTCCATCCCTAAAGGTAAGAATTGTGCTTCTCTTCCTGGAAGCTAGGGATGGTTAGGCACCTTTACAATAGAAAATGTATATCCTTCCTTAGGCAGAAAAGGGGAAGGCGTGAGATGGGATAGAGGAAATAAGAATCAGGTGACAGTTAATGTCTATCTAACTCAACCTGACACTGTACTACAGTTAGGTTTACATAAATAATTTCATGAACTTCAAAAAAACTAAGTGAAAAGGAGACATAAAGGAAGGACAAGAAAACAAGACTTTAATTCAGAAGTTCAGCATACTGTTCCAGACCTGTCACTCCATAAACCTGTCTCTTTTTCAGAACAGTTACTCCCAAACTCCTGAGAAATCTTTAAACCTACCAGGGCACCAGAAACCATCTTAAGAGTATTTGGTGATCAGACCACCAGAATCCATCCTGAGATCACTGGCTTGATACTATTCCTACACGCCTTTCCATGCCTGCCCCTCCTTTAAAAGAACAGCCAGGAATCCCTAGAACATGTCTCTCTCTTGAGACTGCTCGCATTCTCCCCTGAACATGTAGATCTACTGCCAAAATAATCCTGTCTGTGCCTCTTACAGATGGGTGCTGAAATCCTTTTCCATCTCATACGCCAAGAATCCCGCTGATCCCGAGCTGTCCCTCCTCTCAGGTACTCCTCAGGGACTTCTTTGGAGACACCTCTTCTCCCATGGCAGGTAGAGATTTCTTACATCTATTGATCTTCAGTTTCTCTCAGATCAAAATGATCTTCATGCCAAAGTAGTATATTTTGGTATATTCTGATCCCCTGTTCCTAACTTATGTTCAACAGTTAAATTATGTATGTTATTTATTCAGAATAATAAAGATCCAGAGGACATTGTTTGAATGAAGTTTCTGGGTTTCTGATTTCTGGAGGTTTCTCAAAACTGTGCCCAAATACAATTCAAAGGAAGCTCTTAGAAGATCAGTTGCTCAGAATTCTTGCCCCATCTAATAGAAGGTTAATGAATTTTCAGATCAGTTTTATCTTAAAGCAAAACTCAAGTGCATCTCTTTGGGATCTTGCCATACATTTTATTCTTTGAAGTCACTATAATTATTTTCTGGGGTGGTCCTGGCAGACTAGACCTCCCAGTTATGATGAATATTAATATGATTATGGTATGGGTTTTAATCTACAAATAAATATGGAAAATGCTTGCCATTTAGAGTTTAATTAATCCTTTTAGAACAGTTTCCATTAATTCACTCAGAGGCACAGAGTGTACAAGTGTCTACAAAATTATAAATATGAGAAATTGTAACTCACAAACTCTAGGATTCTGGTTTTACCTGGGTCATGGAAAATGATCTAGCCCACTGAACAGTACCCAAAGAGTGAGACTTTAAGGAGTCTGGCTCCCTGCACAACATTCCCTTTCCAGAAAACCTTGCAATCATAAAATCAATGACAATGATGTGTTTTCCTCCTAACAATGCCCTCTGCTATATCCAGTTCATAAATGCTGGATTATTAGTCTTTCCAAACCCTAATGTGAGTATGTGCTTCCAAATGGATCTTGGAATAAAGAACTCTAAAGGATCTGCCTCAGCCACTGTGACCCATTATCCCTTGAAGATTTGCCTATTGGTATTTTTATTTATTTATTTATTTATTTTTACCATTTCCACTGCTAGATACATAAAATGTGTACATTTATGGAGGAATTAATTCCTTGTGCTTTTTTGCCTTTAAGTTAGATATTTCCTAAATCCAGGTAGAGAAGGTAAGGTGTATAGTTAAAGGTTGAAACACCACCCAATATTTTGAATTGACTCTAAACCAAAAATATCTACAATCAAATGTTACTACATCCCATAACTCAAGTTATTCTTTTTCCTGGCCTTTCCTGACTGAAGACCACCAGCTGCAATGAATTATGCTCAACTGAACAGTGGTTTTGTGACAATAATAAATGAAGACCAGAATAACACTACAGAGTACGTATCCACTTGAAACCTGAGGTTAGATTTCGGGCTTGATGTTTGACAGCATGTAAACCTGGCTGGGTTCTGCAGCCTCCAGATGCAGTTGACAGATACGATTGCATTGGACAGGGGCTGGCTGGCTTGGATGAGTCACAGTCTCTCTGCTTTGGCAATCAATCCTCACCTTGGGGTGGTTTTCATTTTTATCCCTGGAATGTCTCAAAAAATTTTAGTTGAATTCATTGTTGATGGCACAAGTAGGTTTCAAAAAGGACTTATGGTTTGTTGAATATCTTAAATAAAACCAATGGCACCATACTTCAGCTAAATTATCTTGACCATTTATTTAAAATTTATCTGATATCCAAGTCCACCAGAAAATCATCTCACTGCTATCTATACTTTTTGATAAAGCAAAACAGTCAGCCCTGCCTTGTTCAGAGCTCCTTCCACTTGGGAACACATGGTATGGATTACAATGTGTCAAAGGCATTCACTCATTTCACTCCCACACAAAGTGTCTCAAAAGACTCTCACTCCAAGTCAGGCTCAAAGACAGCTGAGGGGCGTTGCTTCCAGGCCATTCCTGTCTTCCCAGAAATTTGTTTTCTTTCATTCTGTGTTCCCACTGAGCAATGAATGACCTTTA